>JAODUP010000001.1:2022500-2040000 GCA_025642065.1 Paralvinella palmiformis
CCGCGAGTCGACGTCAAAACCCAAGAACTGCAAACGCGCTGCCGCCGTCCATCGTTATTCCGAACGGACGGACCACATCTCACAACAACAACAACAACCAGAGAGAGAGGGAGAGTGAGAGGAAGAGATCTTCTTCCAGTTCCGGACACGTGCCAAACAACTGGATGCGGACGCTAAGATATTCCCAATGACGATCCCAAACGCGTGCTGGCGTACCGACTTCTCATGTCCAGGTGCTACGTGTCGCGCATCGAGCGAACTTCAAAGGATCCCTACCTCGACGATTACGAACATCGGCCGTCCTTCATCGACAGCTCGGACCGACGGAGGGCCGCTTTGAAGCCTCCGCTACCGACCGACGAGACGCTGACCACGACCGCGACGACCACCGTAGAGAAGATCCGGACGTCTTCTATCATGCCGCTCGCTCCGGGACGATTGTTTTTGCTCCAACTGACGATTTACCTCGCTGTCGTTTTCTCGATGTGTTCGACCGACCGTTGGTCGTCTGTCTCTATCTATCTGTTGCCGTACTAACTCGACCAGCCAGCCGCCTGTCTCCGTCGTCGGTTAAGAGCTCAGATCATTCGCCGGCGGTCGGTATTCGGCCCGCTCGCGGTGTTAAGCGGCTGAGTCGCGCTCCTATTGGTCGCTATCGTCTGCCAGTCAGACCACGGTACGGCGGCCTGCCGCTATATAAAGCGGGCAGCCTTAAAAATCCAGGCTTTGACGAATCTCGGCCGCAGCCGATAGTCGACTTGGGGTGGTATTCTTCGAACCCGTGCCCGTGGTTCGCCGCCCCGTCACCGTCGCAGTTCGGCGTGTTGTTGTTTTGTTGTCTTGTCGTCCGTGAAGTCGATTGATCGATTATTGATGGTCGTTTTAAGCGCCGTTGCCGCGAATCCGTCGAACACCAAAAACGGAAGGCAGACGATTTGAGTAAACGAGGGTTACGCAAACAGTTCGGTAGCACGTGGCTTGATGTTTAAGTCCGCGCCAAACGATTCTTATAGCGCGTGATCGTGTACTAAACTCTGTGTGTGTGTGTTGCTCTGTATATACAATAGAGAACACGATGAGGGTTTGTTTAAAATGTAGTTTTTTACCAGCTTTCGGTGCTTTTAAGTATGTGGGCATGAGGAGATAGACACGACGGTGTTTGTTAGCTTTCGGGTAGGTATATAAGGGTCTCTGCTATATTATAATAACAGAAGAATTATAACAACAACAAGAACATCAGCAACAACATCAAGAACGACAATAATATTATTAATAATAATAACAACAACAATAGGGTTCTCCTGTAGTTCTTTTATTGACCTGCGACAACGCTGCAACAGAAGAGTCAAACTTCGCTCTTTTTTACCAATGTGTCTGTCAACTCGTAAACAAAAAAATCAACATTGTGACGGCCGAATCTGTGTAATATTATCTTCACTCAGAAAGTGCCTTTTCGCCTTTAGCAAAAGTACTAGAAAATAAACACCGATCTTCGTACAAACAGTGTCACAGAGAGAGAGCGAGAGAGAGAGAGAGACACACACACACACAGACAGAGAGTGAGAGAGAGAGAGATGCAGGAAATAGAACTTTCACACGCGACCACATAACTTCGCCGTCGCCGTGTTTACACTGCACGTGTTGATGCTGCCACCTGTTGGTGACCAAAGAGACCCCAATTTGTACTTGGTTGGAGCGTTTTTGGTTTTCTTCCACCTTTAATTACACGTTCTTCTCGACGTCCCCTCCGTGCGCGTACTCGCTGTAATTATACAATAAATTTATGTCCGCCGGTCGTGTAACACCTTAAGGACGTCGTGTTGATGCTGTCCGCTTTGCTTGGCCTACTCCAGAGATAAAAGCCCCATCCACCGTTAAATCGGCCACACAGCAGGCTTAGCTCGGGTCGGATATGGTTCGGATTCTGAAAAAGACAGACTCACGAGGTGTGATTGGCCATTCGGGTCATAATTAAGTATTTAGAGAGCGAGCGAGAGAGAGAGAGAGAGAGAGCTAGAGGCAGAGGGAGTGTGTGTAACAAAAAAGACCAACATGCAGAAATACAACGTTTAACCTACCCGTGCTGAATTATATTAGCACACCTGTTTAATTACCTTTGTCGCGCATGTTTTTGTTGTACACAAATGGTCTTCGTAAACAAATAAAAACAAAATTCCCCCGCGTGACATCATTATAAACAAATGATTGGTTTAAAAAAAATATTCCTCATTTAATTTTCCCTCCAAAAGTATGGTTTGTCGTTTATAGGAGAGTGTAATAATGATCATTGGTTGAATTGTACACAAATAACACGCGCGTATATAGTTCAGGTAAGATGGACGTCTAATCAACATCCGACCCATATCCAAATACCAGAAGATGATGAACCGGATGGCCAACCGTAGTTGGATGCCGCAATAAACGACCTTCTAAGGTGATGAGCGCCGATGTTGTGTGTGTGTTTTTTGTTGTGGCGTGATGACACTTCGTTAATTTTTCCAGGTCTCTCCCTCTCTCTTTCTACCTGTGTTCTAAGGACGTCTAATTACGGCCGTCAACGGCATGTTTTGCCTCCTCGTACGTATAGCTCGGCCAGGGATCTCGGACGACGTTATTCTATGCGCCGCCGTGCTCGCCTGACGGAACCCCGCTGTATCGGGCCAACGTCGGCACAATGGAGGCGATACGCGCATAGATGGGCACAATAGCGCCGACACCTGCACGAAGGACGCGCACACCGGTCAGGTGTGGTGGATGTGTATCCGGTGTGTATCGGGTGGAAGATGGTGGCGAAATGTATCACGCACTGATGTATACTACTGTTAGAGTTGAGGTAACGTAGGATTGTAGACTTAGGTCAGGGATGACGTTGCGTAAGACATCACAGCGAAATAACGTTATCTGTCAAAGAGTATCTTATTGGTTGGTGTGCTTCTGCATTTTCAATACGGGTGAATAATAATAATAATAATAATTTTAAAAACTACAACAACATCATCCCCCAGGTATATTGCCAAGATGACAATGGAAAACTCCCCTGTACGAACGATGACACCAAAGATGACACCAAAGATGATGCCAAAGATGATACCAATGAGGACACCTGATTGTTGTTGTTGGTTTAATTTTTTTGCTAGCCGCCAGAGCCGGTCCTTGTCCCCGTGTCTCTACAGTTAGCCATCTCTCTCTCTCTCTCTCTCTCTCTCTCTCTCTCTCAGGTAATTGACTCCGAAGGCCAGATTCTAACCTTGCAGGTGTGTGATGGCAGAGCCCAGGTGTTAGGAGGCGAGAGGCAGCCCCGGGGCCCTGTAATTTGACGCCCTAGGTGACAGCACCTACCCGGGACACGTCACGTGATGCCGAGTTAATCATGGTAACACCCGCCTAGTATATCCGAGCTACACCAGGTGTCGCTGCATTATGATTGTGTGTATGTGTGCGTGCATGTATGTGTGCGTGCGTGTGCGTGCGTGCGTGCGTGCGTGCGTGACGTCATGGTCAAAGTGACATTGGTGCGTGATACGGAAAAATGTGTGTGCATTCTCGAAAGAAATAACCGAGCATGCACACGTGACAATATGCACGGGAATGTCATATATTTAAAACAGTAGGGTTATTAAATATACAAATAAAAGGCTATAGAAATGGACAGGCAAACTTGTATATATATATATATATATATATATATATATATATATATATATCCTTGAAATATTCCGTGATTAATCGTTTTCATGTCATAATCATGATTTGTGAATCCCTGCACCTGTTCTTTTCTAGCCACTATTAAAAGACGAACACAATCTTATATATATATATATATATATATATATATGAAATAAATCCCAAGGTACTATTTACTAAGAGCCAGAGAAGAATAGCCCCATTTTCCCTGATGGCCATTAAAGGACCCCCCCTCCCCCACTCCCCGAGGACGTTAGTCGTGTGATTTGTGTGACGGTGTGCCGTGAAATTGTCGCCGCTTCATTTTCATAATCAGAGGTTCGAGTTCGACAATCAGGCCGCGGGCCAGTAACCAATATAGCCATTATTTAAAACAGCAACTTTTGGCCGACAAATTACGCCGATATAACTCGTACTCGCAGGTGACATGCCCGAGTTGGTGACGCGTCTTTAGGAGAGCTCTTCTGACGGCGGTGTGAAGGCAACAGGTGAGCGGCGACTTTCTTCCGGCGAGATGCGCTCCAGGTGTACATCTCAGTATGACCAAGGCAACTGAGGAGATGGCTTTGGGCTTCGGATGCCGCTCCTTTGGACGGGGGATGGTAGGGGGGGGGGGATTTGTTATGAGGGAGGTAAACATTTTATTTGCGAAAGTCACGAGACTTGGAGACATTCCTTCGCCCTTCACTGATAGATAGACCAGTAGCTGTGACATTTTGGTTACGGTTGTTGTTTTGCTGCTGTTGTTATTGTTGGTGCTGTTGTTGATGCTATTGTTGGTGATGCTATTTTTGGTGCTGTTGTTGATATTGCTGTTGGTGTTGCTGATGGTGCTGATGTTGCTGCTGCTGTTGTTCTTGCTGATGCCGTTGGGGTTGTTGTTGGTATTGTTGTTGGTGTTGTTGTTGGTGCTGCTGTTGGTGTTGTTCTTGCTGATGTTGTTGGGGTTGTTGTAGGTATTGTTGTTGGTGTTGGTGTTGCTGTTGGTGTTGTTCTTGCTGATGCTGTTGGTGTTGCTGATGGTGTTGCTGTTGGTGCTGCTACTCGAGTACATCTCGTATTATTTCGTTGTATCACCGACACGGAATGGAGATTTGGTAAAATGAAGGATTCTCACGGCTAGACACTAGATCGCACGCACGCACACACGCACGCACACACGCACACATGCACGCATGCATTCACGCATCTAGACGCATGCATCACACGCATGCACGCCTGCACCCACGCACGACGTATACTAACAATACATTAGAATACCTTATGCGCGCTCTCGACTACTGTCATTAAGCGCAGTTTCGGGTGGATTCTATAACAATAAAAGTGTAATAATAATAATAATAATAATAATTCGATTTAGCTCTCTTACTAGCATAAGCCATTCAACAACATTGTACCGAGTGATAATCAAGATCTGATTGAACGATCAACGAGTTTATTTAGCCTCTGACATTGATCATACCTGAGACATACGACCAAACGACGACTATCTCGTGAAACACGTCAAAACACAGATATTTATCGGTGAATGTAATCTGGAAGGGGCGAATATTTGAAGAGATATAAACTTTATTTGAGACGACACTCGTCCAACTTCTGCCGACAGTCTGGATGATACAATTGTGGCTAACTTCGCTAACCCACAGAGATACAATTTACTAAAATAACTTAATAACAGAAGTCGTTTTTTTTTCCTGGACTCAATGGATGAAGGAGATTCCAGGAAAACGACAAATTCCGTGTCAGGATATCGTCCGAGTTTGTTAGTTTAGGAAATAAGGTTAAAAGGAAATAAATACATGTTTACGTTATGAGAAGGCTGAATGTCAATCATAATGTTTGCTATAAAGAACCCCCACACACACACACACACATACAGAAGTGAGACCTTACACGTCTCGGCACATGAAGTCGCCGCTTTTGTTTCAGCCTGCGATGAATCATCTAGATGTTGTATTAACAATTCACGTGATTATCTCTGCCAGTGCCCTTTCACACCTTGCTAACGCACAGACGCGCGCACACATGCACACACACACACACAGAGAGAGAGAGAGAGAGGTGTAGTGCGCAAATGATCAACGGTATTTCGGAGGGAGCACTTCGGCTATCTGTGCATCTGAGAAGAAAGTGCTCCAAACACTAGTGAAGACTCCATGGGAGTTTGGAACGCGACAACAATCGTACCCCCACTCCAATAACCCTTGACTTACCGGTCGAGATCCGGAGAAGTGTTGTCGTGTGGTAACCAGATGTATAAGTGCCGAAATGGCCTGTTAGCATAGGTGAAGGAAGCTTTATTCTCTTCAGTACCGGTGCAGATGTTTGCCCAAGATAATAGTCAACTGATTATATCTAATATAACACGTATAAATGGTTTTTAATAGAGTCATGTTTTACGTAGCCTATTTTTCGAGACATATGAAGACTCCTTCCCCAGAAATATTATTCCCCGATATACACAAACATAAGCAATTTAGAAAGCAAAATTACTTTTAATTTGCAGGTGAAGTCGAATAAAGTCAGTGTTGTTTTGGTTGATTTTGATTATATTCTTAATTCATAATTATACGACACAGAGTTCTGAGTGTAATATACGAGACACCGTAAAATCTTAGCGTATACTTCAAATTTCATGCAGTCCCAGATTACGAGGATTAATTAGCTATATTGTAGATTCTTCAAGATCAAGAATGAGGTTTGGGGCCGAGATTAACCTGGAACAGAACTGTTAGGCCGGCTCCGGTCATTGTTTACCCTAAAATAAAGTGAGGATCGGAGATGTTATTTCGCCATTTCTTGGATACGCGAAAATAAAAGGACCTCGGTGAATAAAGGTTTTTTTACAGTAGCATAGCATCGGTTTTGTCTGATACATGAAATTATGACTCGAATGTGATATCTCGGCTATGAAGGACATTTGCCATTGGATCCATCTGATCCAGTGAGTCCACGGATATTCTGATGTCAGCATAATTATGGTAAGATCTGTTCGTTTTCTCGGAGGCCAACGCCTCAAATAATCATCATAATGCATTTGTTGTTTATCCTACTGTCATAACAACCAACAACATGGACACACCAGGCTATCCAGGTTAGACCGTACACATAATCTATTTATAGTACACTCGGGAGCAAATTAACTCTCACTTGTAAATTTGTATCCCTCTCCGAAATTTATAATTCCTTATTTAAGTGGTAGATAAGACTAATTCTAGTCAGTTTATATTTAAAGTTGATCAAAACTGTGATTTGTATTAAACACTAAATACAATACAATACTTTTTTTTTAATTGGGCGTACGCGGAAATTCAGATCCCGAATAGTAATCGTGTGCCACATAAGGCATCCTCATGAATATTCGGTTATGTCCGTTTTCACTCGATAAGTTCGACGGATAAGGTTGAGTACTGACGTCATCAACATGTGTGTATGTTTTTGTATAGTTTTGTTTGTTTGTTTGTTTATGTGTGTAACGTCATCACTCTCTGCGTGCAAAAAACATTGAGCATGCGTGCATATTCTGCTGTACAATTAATTAGACACGTGGTGGGCAGCTCGGTGATCAGTGTAAACATAACTATATTACGACGTTTTTACCGACACAAATACGCCTGTTATGTATAACTTGCAAGATATAAGTACTAGAGTGTCCAATGCTGCCAGTAATAATCAATGTTATTAGAATAATTAAAAAAGAAAGGTATTGGCCACAAAAGACTTACTTTAAGCAGAGGGCCTAAATATAGAGAGACGTAACTCTTGCCGCGCCATGTTGAATTTTGAACCAGTGGCGCCTCTAGCGACCGGAGGTATTTATCAGACAAACAAAAGCTCTCTGGTTGTCCGCATGTGATCGCGTACATGTGTGCGATGGTTGAAATGAATTGTCAATACTAGTACTATATGTTACATGATCACATACTCTTTTGTTAATAAACACTTTAATTGTGCACACATGATATCGAAGGAAACGAAGCTCTGAAACTGTAAATAAATAATTACGTGATTTCACAGCCCAGTTACTTAATTAATTCATAACCTACAATTTGCGATCACTTGACAGCTGATCAGAAAATAATTGAACGTGGCTTAGGTTATTTCACAGCTTTGTGTGTGGAAGGCGTAATTTTCACAAGTTTTTTTAATGAAAACAGTTAGGTATATATGAGATAACTGCATACAAACATACTTTCATTATGTCAGTTTATCCTAGTCCATACATTTTTATTTATTTGAATATAGACATATAATGATATATACAGCTATTATAACGCAACCATAACACAATTCACCATATATAGTCATCATGTCCGTTTATCATATATTAACTAAAAAATTATAAGTTCATTTAAAGTCTACACCGCAATAATATAGACCATGCAATATAGACCTGCCCAGCTGAGAACAAAGAGTATACATGGAATATTAACAATGTTTATGTTTGCATTAACATGTTAGAGATAGAGAAATTAGTACTTTCATACAATAAGCAGCATCAAATCTCTTGTGCCACGGGTTCATCTATAGTTATAATCAGTCATTTGTTATCAAATGGACAGAATAACCCAAATTGCTTTCATCTCTAAACAACCACTACTACACAAATATGACAGTTAGTCCAGATCAGTGAACTGTTTAAAGTTAGAAAGAATATACCCAGAGATGTAATAGACACATGCATTGACTACTGTAACAGATAACACCAGTAAATCTGTAACCAAGATATTGGCCTGTTTACATGGTATCTCATCATCACAGAACATCAAGGACTGAAACAGAACAATACCTTGTTAAATAATGACTTGAACCAATGTGCATACACAATGTGTAAACAAAATGTTTTCCTTTTTTCAATTTGGTTATTTGATTTGATATGCATTTAAGTTATGAAGAGAAGTATACCAAAAGTAAAACCACATGAGCTGAACATTCAAGTACTAATTCAGGTGCTGGTAATCCTTTTTTTGTATTAAGATATGAAATGGGCTGACAAAATTTCATGGGTTTGATGCCTTGTTTCTTATTTAATTAATTTTATAATACCAATTTTCACCATTAATATTTATAAATATTAATTATCATCACAGCTGGCCCTGTCTCCTGTATATGTCTCCTATCTGTTAATACCTTCCTCTTTGATTTCAGTGGATGCATGCGGTGGATTTGGTACATCAAAAATAGTTGGAATAGCATTCAGATAAGTTGTCTGGTTCATGAATTCCGTTTCAGTGAAATGCATATAATACATTCTACAATTAGTATTCAAGTAATTTAAATCTTTCCTTGTCATATATCTGAACGACAACAATTAATAACCCATCTTTTACTTCTGTCAATAGAAAAAATAACAAAATGAATGTTTCTACCACTAGTTGAGGTATTTAATAATTAATTTCATAACATTTAAATTATAAATAGAAGTCCATATATATCAATAAGTACCAATTGATTACGTTTAAAAATAAATATGGATCCAGGTGATCATGTAAATACTCAGCTACTTATAATTATTGGATTAGGGAAAAATTATATTAATATAAAAATCCAATTATATTATTAACAATAACAAAGTAAAATATACCCATAACATCTTCAGTGGCTCCAGTACATGTAACTGTAAGCTTATGTATATCTTACATACCCATTTTGTGATTAATAGGTTGATAATGTTCAATAAAATTTAATCAGATTTTGTCTGAAACAAATATAGATCTAGATAGATCCTGCTTGGGCCTACTGCTTGGGTCATGTGAAGTAGGGGGTGTGTCTACTTCAAATTGTTATGCTTATTTTTTTAAATATCCTTTATTTAAAAAAAAACCCAGATCATATCAAATTTTTACACTAGCTTTTATTTCCTTTCGGGGATGTCTTTATTTGTGCATACTTTTCCTGTTACTGCAGCCGAAAGCGGCGCAGAATGAACCAGTGCCATTAAGCGCCATGTTAACGAAGGGAGCTGTCCGTGACAATCTACCTCCGGTCGCTAGGGCCCTGGCGCTCCATGAATTCAAAATGGCGTCTTATTATATATATAGTCTTTGCTTTAAGTATGTTCTAAGTGAGCTCCGGTGGCCTAGCGGTTAAACACCCGGCACTTGGTGTCAACGGTCGCAGGTTCGAACCCCGTAAGAGGTCGAAACTTTTCCAGAGATTAATTTCTCGGCTCACAACATCGTGGGTGGCTGACCACGTTAAATGGCGCTGCCGTCTCCACTGAATTATTTAAAATAAAGGGGGACGTTAAAACCCACATAGGACGTTAAAACCCACATAGGACGTAAAACACTCTGGCAGTGACCACCCTCAGGGTATTTCGGCTCCATCTTTCCGTACTGCTCCCCTGTGAGTGGTGGGGGAGGAGGTTTCTCAACCACTCCAACATAGAGGCTGTGCTGATTAAGCGACAGCCTGGGGATTCTCCCCGAACAACAAAACCAAACCAAAACCAAGTATGTTCTAGGGCCGTTATAATGGCAAGCACCAAGGTGCGGTTGTCAAGATGGACACCCGGATACATTACTAATTAAGATATTGCCCAGGTTAGATTTGATCTGTTCTGATATTAATAATTTCCAGGTATTATTAAGGTACCTATAGCTTTGTATGTCTCAGTCTAATCAACGATAGACGATTAGTTCACAGAAACTATAAAAGTGATATTAAGAGAAATGATCTCGCGCCTAAAAAGTTGATGTTTTATAAACTTACGGATATCACGAAGTCAGTATTAGTCAACAAAACGGTATAATTGTATTTACAGAAGAGTGATAACAAATGTTGTGTGTGTGTGTATATATTAGAGTTCACCGTAGGGCGAGTTTACCCCTTGGGCCGTGGGTACGGGATCCCGCTGTTATCCACATTGAAACGGTCTACACATGCTGTTAGGAGTAGACATCATCTAGTTATTGAGGACGGGGATGAGTGGGAGGGTAAGATATCCCTATCTTTTTGCGGAACTCATGCGAACTTGTAGGAATCGACTTGCAATTATTATGCCGATATTTTGGTCTAAAGATGCGCAGGTCTTATGAAAACAAAATCTCGCCATTTTCAACATTGATACAGTTAAGACCCAGAGTTCCATTTTCTGTTATTTATTTAATAATATATAATAAGTTAAATACGAATTTCAACTGTCAGCTAGGAAGTATCTTGTGAAGTATATCATGTGAAGTATATCGATGGAATTCACGTTTCATTTTGCTACATTCTCCGGATACCTAATTCAGGAATGTTCAGCAGGTATTATCTTTTAGTGTGCATTATCGTTAATCTTACTGCACTGAGAGAGATGGTGTCTTCTACACAGTTACATCTGAGTTAAGAGGTCAAAATATGGAGTCAATAATCCTGTTGACTAGTTGTGATCTCATGGATCACTAAGCTGAAGCTTCGCTCCCTCATCACTAATGAGGATTGTGCAGAATTTAACAATCCGCACTGCTGTACAGTGTACATCAGGAAGTTCAAGAGTCACATTCTTCCACAAAGCTGCTGTTCTGTTCAACTACCGGGTAAATTCCCCGAACGTTTTTGTATGCAGCTCATCTCAATAGCTGTCATGTGACTGGTGAGTTGGATCGGTGGCCACTGCAGCCATCTCAATAGCTCATCTCAATAGCTCATCTCAATAGCTCATCTCAATAGACTGGTGAGTTGGATCGGTGGCCACTGCAGCCCCCATCAGACTGCAACAAAAACTAGCACCTGGATCAGTTGGATGAATTAACTAAAAATCCCAATGCCATTGTTATGGGCTGTGAATTAAAACAGAATGTGAAAGTTCTGTTGCTTCACAGATTCCTCCCTATCCATATGCACTTCAGTAGTGGAAGTCAGATAGTTAAATATATGGAAGTCAAATTATTCTCAGTATCCAGAACTGTCAATATTGCACACAACATGTTGTTTTTAATGGCCATGAGCACAATGTTGGTTTGGCTGAATATGTGATCAGGTCCAGAAGACGTCATTCTGATGTCAGTGTTAGTGATATTTTCTCCATGAGCAGTGTTTTGCAATGATCTTGTACATTTATGAATATGTGTACATGGTGTGTGTACATCAATAATTCCTGAATGATAAATGTCATTTGTAGTGTATGAAAAATTCTAGAAATTTTTAATTTTATGACTCATACAATAAATAGCTGTACAAATAAGTAATTTACAATTGTAATTAATATATTATATAATAAATATATGTATAAGCATCCTATATTTGTGCTTATAGTATTGGATAATAAATATATGTATTTTTATGAACCAAAAGCTTATTTATCTGTTTAATGTAATGCAAAATAAAACATTATTAAAAAATTTACATAATTCTATTTTTGATGTATTTTAACACTGCAAAAAATACATGGTGTCATATAAAAAAAAACAGGAACTAATTTAATGGATACATTAATTTATTCATAATAAAAACTGAGATGTCATAGAATTGTTGGCATAGACAAGTTGCAAAAGCAACCATGGACGGTTATTCAACACTGTTCTGTATAACAAAAATAGGACTCTATGTATATTGTTCTAACAATAAATACCATTTGTGTTACACAGTGAACAGGCTATACACAAGGAACATAAATAACAAACACAACTACTTCTACAAGTGACTGTAGACAACGAACACAAACTTGAGATACTTTAGTGAATTAGTTAACCTTTATAATCTCAAAGAATAAAAAAACAATACAAATAAATACACTTACAAAATAATGTTATTAAATAATGAAACATAGTAATGCTGCAGTAACAGATCTTATTTTCATATATATATATATATATATATATATATACACACACACACACAAATACATTTTTACAAACTAATCACTAATTGTTTTAGTAACCAGGACAAAAAAGAAGCAGTATTATTATTATTCCAATATTACTCAATTTATGTAAACCAATGTGAATTATTTAGGAACAATAAATGCATTTGAAAAATAAATAAGTTAGTCATATTTAGTAAAATTGTGTCTGCAGCTGATGTTAAAAAATATCTTCTATATCTACTACAAATGTAAATAAAAACCCTGAATGGTATTGTGTGTGTGTGTGTGTGTGTTTGTATGTGTGTGGGCGCAGGTGCGCGCGTGTGTATGTATACGTGAGAGTGACGATTCATAGGAATCATAATGTAACATTTAATGTTAATCATAACGTTTCTCTGCTTTCTGTCTAGCTCAAACCTTCACACACTGTCCTCTCACAACCGCTAAATATAAGATATGCCGCAGTATCACAGAAAGTAGAGGGGAACAAAATGTACAGCATCCAAATAGTTTTCATTATCATATAGCCAGGTGAGGCAAAAAGCAAATTAGCAACTCAGAATTCATCACTCATAGCAGCAGCAACAGTTACACGCGATGTAAATAAACCACTTTATTGACTATTCCATTGCCAATGGAACAAGTTTCTCTATTAGGTGAAAGTATTGTTTACATTTATCTTCCAGATTACTGGCCTTCTTCCGGGCATCTTTCTCCCTTTTCTCTGTCATATAAATGGTCTTCATGAGTTGTGAATTCTCGATGTACAAATTTGTAACCAGTAAATTGGTCTTTGATGATATCTCGAGCTGAAAATAGTAAAATTATGGATTGGATAAAAGTAAAAACGATTTTCAAAGCTTTCGGAAAAGTAACATTTAAGCTTACTTATGATCGTTATTATTTAAAATCAACATTAGTAAGTACTATAAGGTGATAAATATCACGTAAACTTTTGTCTGCACACTTTATACATAGTTCAGTAGTAACATCAGCGAAGATAATGATAGAACAATATCTAATAAAAATGAAATTAGCATGAACAAAATGTGTTATACAATATATAGATGGAAAAAATATACTAAGCTCCATTCTTCAGACAAATCTGTGTGTGTGTGTGAGTGAGTGTGTGATAAAGTATCAAATGTTTTTTTATTTTAAATATGGTAAATTAATTTGTTTTGTTGATATGTGCTTCCATCACATGGCCACATTTGCGGAAAAACTAAATTAGGATATTGTTAATGTAATGATTATTAATCAGATTACAAACCACCCCCGAACCGTTATTGTGTTGTACATTCTGCAAGTTACAACAGCGAGGAGACGCTCTGTTCAGCATTGTTTGGAAATGTCTTATGTCTCAGTTCTATCCCTGTTCATATGTTACACAAATATATCATACTGTTGTCATTCTTTCTATAGAACAAGGTTATATTGTATATATGTTTATTGTATATTATTCATATTCTAGTTTCATTGTAGAGTATTTTGACAGGTTTTTTCAGAGGCTTTCAATAAGAAAATACTGTAAACTAACATAAATCAGTTAACCAAAACAACTGTCTGATACTTTATTCCATTAGCACTATTGTTAGAACTTTACCCTGCAAACCCACAGGTTGTGGGTTGAATCCAGCTCAGGCCCATTTTTGTTGGATGTTTTACTAAGCAGTCACCACACAGCCATATTTTCCAGCTATGACCAGTGTCAAGGCAAAACAAACCACATACTTGCTAACCCACTCACTATCTGAAAACAACCCTATATTATTAAAATACCTGTTGTTTTAGCTTCTCCACCTGGTCATCTAATAATTGTTGCATTTGTTCAACCTTTTGTTCTGCTGCTTCCTTATCATCTTCTAGTATTTCCGTCCTGTGTTTATGATCAGCTTGTGTTCCTGAAATAGTAGCGTCATTTAAACACATGAATCTAATGTATTTGTACAAGGATCTTCATGTGTATATATATATATATATATATATATATATATATATGTGTGTGTATGAGTCTGTGTGTGCGTGTGGTGTGTTTGAGTACATATATGCAAATAGAAAATACACAGTACTCTTTTAAACCTATTATCACTTACCCATAATAACCTTCGTCATCTCAGCTGCACGTTTCTCAAGTGCAGCTTCAAGCTGTCCAATCTTATTCTGAGCATCGGCCAGCTGTTTCTTCAGATCTTTGTGATTGTCCAGATCCACCATGTTGCTGATCTGCTGACGAAGTGCTCCTAGCTCCCTCTGGTGTTCAGATTTGGCAAGTGATAATGTTGTATTTGCATCAGTCAGCTGAAGATAAGTGAACGGAAAAAAACGAAATGAAAAAAGATAACAATGCGTCAAAGGTGCTGTAGTTTATGCACTCTTCATTTTATCAGATATTCATGGAGTATTCTGGCCATTACAGACGTGAAAATTGTCCACCTTTGCAGAAAATATTAATAACAAATATACTTACTCTATCTGTAGTCATCTGTAGTTGTTGACGAAGAGCATCTCTCTCAGCCTCAATATTACCAGCTCTGGTCTGTAGGTATATATATATATATATATATATATATATATACACACACACACACAGACATACCTGACAATTACTAGTAAACTAACAAAGATATCATAATGCATCAAACTAAAATGATAGATGACTTATCATAACGTGTACATACACTAACATTGTCCATCATTCCTAGTATTATTATATTTAATAGTTAGTCCCAAGACTTCATTCATTGGAGGTTATACAAAACATCAAAGATAAGATGAAACTGTTATTATCATCTAGCCAGATAGTAATTACCTTATAATGATCTGTTGATAATAACTGCTCCTCAATATCCTTTAATTTGTTGGATTTCTCCAGAAGAGCTCCCTCCAACGCTTTGTTTTCCTCCAGAAGATGCTCATTAGCCAACTACATACATATATACGTATATATTATACAACAAAATCTATAGGTATAAAATAACAATTGTCCAAAAGGACTGTTACACAAATTGGTTTTTAAGTTTATTTCCATAAATCCTATCAAAATTATAATAATTATCCATATAAAGAAATTTGTATTTTCTTAAGGAATTAGAATGAAGTTGTAAGTAGACACAACCTGACAACAATATTCTATGGTCGGAAACAGTATTTAGGTATTTTGCAATACTCTCTCTACCTGAAGTGGAATGTTTTGATCCTTTGATCTCTGTAATCTTTCAATCTGGTTTTCCAAGAAATTCGTCCGTTCCATTAATAGACACTTCTGAGATTCAATCTCTTTCAAGATAGCATTCTGAAGTGTATATATATATATATACATATATATATATATAAAATCATTCATTGTCTTATTCTACTTTTAGATTTTATTATAAATGCAGCACGCTGTTTCTGGCTGTCAAGTCATCATCAATGTAAATCATTAGCTCTGACCCATCTCTGGTAATAACAAATAATGATCACAGGAGAAGTGATGATAAACAACTAGTGTTTTCAGCTAGTTATGTTCTCAGCCATTGAACACATTTTTCATTTGTGACAAAATCTGCTGCTCATCACAGCATCAAGGAAACAAAAACAAAACACACCTAACATTAGTAGTAGTTTACTACACCGGTAGTAAGCTACCATAGAAATAGTAGTCATAAGACGGCATACACTCACTTTGTTGTCATCGTCAGCATTTGGTTTGCCAGTCGACTGTAGAGCCTTCACCTCAGCGGCAACAGCAGCCTGCTCACGTTCTGTCACCAAGTCTGTGATCCTGTCTTTCACCTCCTCGCTTATTTTCCGTTTCTCCTCCTCCAGCTGATGTTTCTCATCCTTCAGCTCGGCGATGACGGCCTTCTGATCCGCAATTTGCTTCTCGTGCCACTGTTTCTTCTCTTTCAGCAGGCAGGTGAGCTTCTCGGTTTCGTGAAGTTTCTGCTCCAGTCCGGATCGGATTTTGCTGATTTCTTCCAATTCTCTCCGCAGATGCTTGACTTCATTTTCAAGTTGGTGGCGTTCGTCCATAAAAGCTTTCTTCAGCCTGTCCATTTCCTGGAGGAATTCATCCTGGAAAATAGGGAACAGCGTCATGAAGTGTAAATTGTCCGCAAATAAATGCCATCGAATCTATTTGAATTATGTATACAAAATCTATGAAATGGTTTCTAACCTCTAGCATTTTCTTTATTTCTTGTTCTCTCTCTTCTTGTTCCTTTCTCCATAATGCCTCCTGTTCTAACTTCTGGGAGTTATGCTCAAGTTCTGAAGCACGCCTTTCGTTAATGGCTTCAAGTTTTAATTCCTCCAGTGCTGCCACCTTGTGCTTGAGGTCATCTATGAGTTTCTGTTTGGCTTGCGACTCCCTCTGGTTGTCCTCATCTAGTGATAGTGATATTATATTGTGAAACGTCAAACAGGAAACAATAAAAAGAGACATCATACATTTTATTTATTTAGTTTTCTGTATGAATTATTATCCCGGAATATAGCCTGCGTAGCAGTCCAACTATGTTCACTGCCTTTAAAAGCAAAACTTAAAGGACAACATTTCAATTCAGAATGATATACCGGCTTCTGTTGACGAGAGAAATTCCACAGCTTTACATGACCAGCCAGCATAATTCTATTCAACCGGTGTTCTCTTTTTATCTAAGGCTAACAGAGCTCGGGTAGCTGGCTACGCATTCTCTACACATTTTATTTCCATAAAACTCCAAACACAGATAGGATTGGTGACAAAAGTTAAATACTAAAACTATTATTCATTACATTACCGGTTATTTCACTCAATTAACCACATTATGATATAAAAGAAAAGTTTTAAAACTACAGCCGCTATTTAGTTCATGTGATATGTTTCAAATTTTAAAATCTGATTTCTGGATGTGTCTTATAAGTGTGTGTATGTGTTTATATGTGTATATATATATATATATATATAGTGTGTGTGTGTGTGTGTATGAAAAAAGCCATATACTTAGTTGTAATATATACTGACTCACTCTTCACATCATAAATAGACAATTGTTCAGT
>JAODUP010000001.1:2045000-2115000 GCA_025642065.1 Paralvinella palmiformis
TCTTAGTTCCTGTACCTCCGTAGCCCGCTCTTGCTTCAGTTCTTCAGTAAGCAGTTGTTTCTCTCGCCGAATCTCTTCCTGCAACTCGGCCTGAATCTTCTCTTCTTCTTTCCGTTTGTGTTCTTCTAACAACCGGAAGAAGTCTGTTTGTAACTGACCTCGAAGTCCTCCAGTACCCTGTCATAGCATAAATTAAATATAATTTTTTTAAATGGGAAAAACAAATAACAATAATATTCCATTTTCAACAACAAAAACATAACATTTGTACAAATATAAACAAATCTACAAAAAGACAACAGATCCGTGTAAGTACGGTTAATTGTAAACCGATGTAAAACATTAGACATACATAAGATGTTTAAAGGTAGACCTACTTATCAACAAAAAGCAGGACATTTTCTCACCTTCATGAAAATGTTCTCGTAATCGTAGATATCGTTCCTGTGTTTTTCCAACAATTTGATCTTTTCCTGTTCAAAACTTTCAAACAAATTTATCTTCTCTTTCTTAAATTCTAGTTCCAGTTCCTCTTTCTGTAGCTTCATCTGTAATTCATACGCTGCGCTCTGTTTCTGTAGCTCTTCAGACTGCAACTTGACTTTATCCCGTAACTTTTCAACATCCACTTCCTTTTTAGCTAATTCGAGCTGATGTTTTGCAACAATTCTGAAACAAACGAGATGTCTAAGATTGAAGATTTCTTCATATTCCTTATACCTGTTTCTACTGAAAATAAATGGTTGCTTCATTTAGCTTCAGAGCTCGTTTCAGCTGGAACACACCCTATCAAAATGAAATGATCAGGCCAAATTTGATTATGAATGAAACATCTAACAAACACTGGTATTCGATCCCATGACCTGGAGAACTGCAGTACGACACACTACTAACTAAACCATGTAATGCCGAATGCTGCAATTTTAGTCTGACTTTACGTATACATTTCTTGGTGGTTAAGACTGCCACAAAATCTGAATTATTTGTAAGTCACCATAGAATCAATTTCCATTTTATAATTTATTTGCTCCAATTTATCACCTGACCAATCATTAATGCTAACAAAATCACTTTAGTAAACAACACTGCCATATTATATTAGCAACCGATAACTGCTCCAGCTCCTTTTAGGTGGCAAAACTGTTCTCTGGTCGTACCTTTCCTTCTCCTTCTCAAAATCGACGTGTAACAGATTCTTCTCTGACTCGGCCTTAATCAGTATATCCCTTTTCTCTTGTGCCAGTTCCTCTTTAATTCTAGCCACTGCCTGCTGTACCTTCTCGTTTAGTTCAGATTCACATTCTGTTCGCAAATTCTCCTGAAAATAGCCCAAAAAAGTCCAAATCTCAGAATATAATTATTCTCACATAATAAAAGCTGTATTATTAACAACTAAATCTCACATCATCAGAGAAGCAAGTCACTCCCACATTTACAATACACACGCCATATTACGTCATCCTAACCTACTTCGGTTGATAATTTTACCTTGTCTGCCTTGGACTTTTTCAACAGCTCATTCATTTTCTGCATATGTCGGTCTTCCATTTCGGCAATCTCCATCTTGTAAGCATCTTCGATGTCTTTTCTCTCCAGAGAGAATCCCCTGTGTAAGGCACTGACCTCTTCCGTCTTGATACTGCTCTCCGTAAACAATCCTTCCAACTTCTGCTGCAATCCTTTCACCTCTTCGTCGTGTTCCGTTTGAAGGGTGTCCAGCGTCTCTTCGTGTCTCCTCTCGAGCTCCTTCTTCTCCTCGTCGCATTCCTCTAGCGTGCAGTCCAACTCCTGGGTGTGCACGCCATCCATTTCTGTAATTTTGTGCTCGTATTCTTCCTGCATTTTCTCCAACTCCTCCTTATGCTTCCTTTCCATTACTTTCATCCTTTCCTGATATTTTTCCAAGCCTTCCAACTGGCTGCTCTCCTCGCGTTCAATTTCCTTGATCTTTTTTTCATATTCTTCTCTTAACCTTTCCAGACGTTCTTCGTGTTTAGATTGTAGAAGAGTCAATTCGACATCATGCTCCTTCTGGAGGGCCTTCAGTCTGTCATTGTTTTCAGATCGTAGCTGCTCACATTTGTCATCACAGATCTGTTCCTGTTCATTCAGTTTATGTTGATAATGACTTTCAAGTGATTTGATGATCTCCTGATGATCTCTTCGTATTGACTGTACGATGCTGTCATGCTCCTTGCTCAGGGCATCCAGCTTCACATCAAGCTGTTGTTCGTGTACTTTCATCTGTTCTTCGTTGCTTTCCACCAGTTGACTGATTCTGTCCTCGAACTGATTTTGCTGAGATGCGACTTCCTCCTGATGCTGAGCTAACAAAGATTCTTTCTCCATCGTGAGCTGATTCACCTCATCTTGAAGTTTCTCAGTAAGAAGAGAGACTGAAATGAGGAAAAGGAAATTAGAGCAATGCCAACTATTAATACATAATGCTTATTACACCTCAATAACACATGCATCACATAATAACAATAATAATAACAATGAACAAAATGGGAGTTTTTAACGTGGCTGGCAACCTCAAATGAGGGAGATGCATATGATCTGTAATTTATAGCTTCCCCACGGTGGAGAAAACCTTGCTAGTTGCCTGGATGGATGAAAAACTTGTACTATAGTGCCACGGCTGAGACGTGAACTTGCGACCTCCCGCACAGAATGACCATAACCGTAGGTAAATAGTCAAAGAGCCGGTTTCACATAAAAAACCTAATATGGCAAATTATAATTGATGTGAGCATACATCAGTGAACAACAGCAAGAATGTCATCTCCATAACTGACAATTATATTACATTTCCCAATCACCATTCCATATTAGATCAAAATTAACCAGAAATTTTAATGAACACCATTTGTGCTGAAATTAAACATTAGAAGTGTCAGGTGTCTCATCTTAATATTCAGCCACATAAGCATTTGTTAAGCAATCATATCAATATAAACATGAGCCTAAAACAAACTGACAAGGCTGTTACGTGGGTCATTATTACCTGACAAAGGCATAAACCATTGGAAATCGATGTTTAACTAACAGTGACGGATTAACAATGGATTAGGTTTATTAACAAGCATATAGAGGTGTAGAAACAAGATGCTGCATCATTTATCAATCATGTATTACGTCATCTCATTCTGGCATATGGGCACAGCTTTGGCATTACCCAAACAGTTTGACAAATCAGCTCCAATAAATTAATGTCTGTAACCTCAATTAGTGTCTGTCATATTACTGCAATACGTAGCTAACACAAAATCAGACATTTACCCAAATTGGTACCTCTCCCCTCCTCCGAGTGAGTATCATCACTTGGTCGCCGTGGTAACCGCCTTCTTATTTTCACGGTGTCTATGTCATCTTCTGATGCTTCATCACCTGAATGCCAAAAACATATAATAACTTATTATTATATATAAAATATTATAGAGAAATTAGTATCAATAGCAAGATAACAAAACCTGAAGGAGTGATTAACCGGTTATCAAATGCCAAAATAATATGTTCATCTTAATTTCCTTTATACATCTTATGTGATACACTAAAAATTGGCTGAATAACATCATGATTCCTGGGTTACTGGCTCACTTAACTCGAACATAAACAAGAAATAAAATGTTAGCCAAAAAATAAACTCTGTCTTAGACAGCTAATATCGTGTTCTTTATTTACAATTAGCACTTTCGGTGTCTGTCTATCTGTCTGTCTGGGGCCAATAACATTCGTGGATCATATTTAAAAGCTATTACCGCTCTATTTTGTAGCTTGTATTAACTACATTCAAATTTTATGACTGATCGGCGCTTGAGGCACCATTAAAGTTGTTCTCCGAGACCAAATATAATTAACGAATGACGAACACACTGACCTGTTCCTTGTGGTGAGTAGTTGTCAGCTCGGAAGAGTTTATCGTAATCCGTCAATCTTGATTCACCATGTTGGTCCGTTGGATCTCTAAATCTTCTCTTGTGAGCCAACACTTGTTGACGAAGTTCCTCAATCTCAACTGTCAACTCATCAGCTTTGTCTTTTAACTCCTATAATGATAATGACAGAAATAGCGGTATTTTTTGGTGGCTGGCAACCTCAAATGAGGGAGATGGATATGGTCTGTAATTTAAAGCTTCACCATGGGAACTAATTCTAAATAAATTTAGAATTTACAATAGTTCGGAAACTCGGCGGAGAAAACTTTGGTTGGATAGAAAACTCTTCCTACTACAGTGCCATGGCTGAGATTTGAACCTCTGACCTCCCGCACAGCATGACCATAACCATGGGTACATAGTTCCACACTCTACCCATGAGGACACAAAAGTGGTATAAATAACTTTTTATCATATGTAAACTAACAATTTCAACTCTCTAACAACGGTTTCTTAAACAAAAACAATGTGGTAATAATCACAGGTCTGTTTAAAACCTAAACTAATACTTCAGTGTGAATTATTACATCACAATATCAGCAGTAATATTTAAAACAATGATTAAACGTTTGGTTAATATCACCAATTTACTGCACCATATATTTTGCTGACCTTGTTTTCTGATTCGAGTTGATGGAGTTTCTGTTCGGAGAATTTCTGGTGTTCATCGAGAAAAACATCCCGACTTGACTCCATCTCTTCTAACCTGTGCTGCAATTCTGCTGTTGCTTCTAGATCTCTTTGAAGGCGTGCCTTCTTAGCTTCGAGATCGGCGTATCTTTCCGCCATGTCATGATTCTCTTTCTCCAATCTGTCACAGTCCTGTCACAGTTAGAGGGATACATATACCACAATGTACTTATACACATATAAGTTTTAACTCTCTCTCTCTCTCTCTCTCTCTTGGTGTGTGTGTGCGTGTGTGTGTGTGAATCTTGCTATTTTATAGCCACTTTTGTGCACATGGTAGGCTAAGTGGGCCTAGCCTTTCTGAAAGTCAGTATTTACATTTCTGTATGTAAAAAAAACACTAACTGACACATTACCTTCTCTACTGATGCCACTCTGTCTTTTAGCTTTGACTCTTCTTCCTTTAAAACATTTAGACTTGACTCCAGTTTCTGGGTTTCCGTTGATGACTGGTGATAGAAGGTTTCCCTCTCTCTATCCAATTCTGACTGCAGAACTCGGATCTGTTCTTGGTATTTCTTTTCCAGTTCACTGATATTTAAATGTCAGTAAGATCGAAATGTCATGATTGTAGAAAGTGAATGAAGTAAGACAATCATGTAGCATTTGTAATGGAAATATGATTCATCTATTTAAACAAAACCTGTCCCATAAGACTACACCTGTGGCCGACTCATGTAGTCTATTAACATGGGTGACCTTGAAAGGTCAGGTCTTAACAACAGAGGTCTATTATGGGTGTTTCAAGATTTTAACAAAGGTACAATGAGTGCTCTTTTCAAGGACCCCCCCCCTTTTGTCCCTTCCAATGTACAAATTGAAAAATTTGTAAACATTACGTTACATTCTAACTTTTATTTACACACAGCGGCCTACAAAATATCAGAATAACTCAACAGATAGTCAGTGCTTTAACTTCTCACTTCCATCTAATTAAAAAATAGATAGTCACGAATAATAATCTATACATTGTTAATGTCTGAAGTTTGAGGTATGACCCCATCCTTCCAAAAGAAGAGATTGGTAACCAGTTCTAACCTGATCACTGGTGAAACTGTAGTTGGTCTTTTCTCATCGCCTTACATCAATTGAATTGTACCAAATTTCTACCATTACACTTCTGTGGCAGTGATCTAATTTTAAACTTTCCAAAATGCAACATCTGCATTTTGTACATGGACAGAACATGTTGAGCCAGCTCTAAATGTAGCCAGTCACAGGGACAGGTTTGTCTGTATATTACTACATGAGAAGAAAACAAAACAATGGGACAACATACTCTTTTTCTTTCTCTTTGCTTTTTTCTAGTAAAGTATATCTCTCATCTCCTTCCTTTACCAATATTATTATTCTGTTATTAACTTCTGTAAGATCAGCTTTCAGTTTGTTTCTTTCAGCCATCAAGTGTTCAGTCTGGTGCCTGAAAATGATTAAATGTTGCATGAAGTATAAACGTCTATTGATAGAGTCCATATAGAGATATTAAACTACTACTACTACTACTACTGATGATGATAAGATCATCATCATCACCATCCTTTACTAATATATGTTTACCAATTACTAAATTAGCCAAGTTCCTATGTTAAAGTAGAGTTTCCAACAGAAGCACTTTATCTAAAAAGAAGCACAACACTTTCTTCAAGAATGTCCTTTAATGTCTACATAGATACTCCCCTCTATTCAAAAACGAAACTGCTAACATGGCATTTTTCTACATAGATACTCCTCTCTATTCAAAAAATTAAAACAAACATAATTCTTAGCTGCACAAACCTGACACTACACAATGATAGCTTTAACACTTACTTCAAAAATCTGAGCTCATATTCATACGATGCGATGGCTGCCTGGTAGGTGGCGTTGTCTTCTTCCACTGAACGCATCTCCTGTTCCAGTGCGTATGATAAATCCATCAAGTTGACCTTAGTTGTCAGACTAAACTGTAAATACTGAAATGAAATATTGACATAAAATAGTTGTTGGCTAAATGTAAACAAAATCGGACATCAAAATTTAGCTGATTAACATTATTATTGTAATGCTGAAGTATGGGCATAAATCATTACCTCCAATATTTCAGCACCTTGTGGAATCCCAAAACTCTCCCACAGAGCAATGATGTCATCGGGTTTTGCAAAACTGTTGTCAAGAAACATACGGAGAACAAACAGATAATATGAACAAAAATATTCCATTATTGTGTTCAATGATACATTCCTAAAAAGGTTCGACTTCAGGATAATCTGGTGAACAATTATTTTATTTGTTATTAATTAATTTATGTTCACAGACCAGTTATAGCGAGGTACTCTCAGCTGATGCTTACTTTATGTAATAAAAATACAATAACGTATGATAATTCATAAATACAGGATCCAAAATTATGACATGATTTACATATTTTGTTACTATTACTACTACTACTACTATAACCATTACTTTAACCACTACTATTATTACTACTAACCATTACTTTTACCACTACTACTATTACTACTACTACTACTTTACTACTACAACCATTACTTTTACCACTACTACTATTACTACTACTACTGTTACTACAACCATTACTTTTACCACTACTACTATACTACTATACTACAACCATTACTTTTACCACTACTACTATTACTACTACTACTATTACTACTACAACCATTACTTTTCCTACTACTATTACCACTACATACTACTACAACCATTACTTTTACCACTACTACTATTACTACTATTACTACAACCATTACTTTTACCACTACTACTATTACTACTACAACCATTACTTTTACCTACTACTACTATTAACCATTACTTTTACCACTACTACTATTACTACTACTACTATTACTATAACCATTACTTTTACCACTACTACTATTACTACTACTTACTATCTACTACAACCATTACCTTTACCACTACTACTATTACTACTACAACCATTACTTTTACCACTACTACTATTACAACCATTACTTTTACCACTACTCCTATTACTACTACTACTACTACTACTATTACTATTACTACTACAACCATTACTTTTACCACTACTACTATTACTACTACTACTATTACTACAACCATTACTTTTACCACTACTATTTACTACTACATACATTACTATTACCACTACTACTATTACTACTACTCCTATTACTACTACTATTACTACTACTACTATTACTACTAAACTACTTTTCCACTACTACTACTACTACATACTACTACTACTACAACCATTACTTTTACCACTACTACTATTACTACTACTATCTACTACTATTACTACAACCATTACTTTTACCACTACTACTATTACTACTACTACTACTACTATTACTACTACAACCATTACTTTTACCACTACTACTATTACTACTACCATCATCATACAGGTCATTATTATATAATCTGATACACCTGTTATGCACATGAATAATCCCAGCCAACTAAGTTAAAAAACAAACAAGTTCTTCCCACTTCCGTAATCATTTAGACAATACACTAACAATGTCTCCCACATCAGTATGACCACAAATAACAACAAAACAAACCAGAGCACTCACCCAGTATTATCTACATCCAGAGCACTAAATAATCCTGATCCAGATGTTATTAAGGATGGTGTCTGTCTATTTTCCTCTATGTGACTGGATAAAGCCCTTCTCAGTTTCTGTCTGGGTGTTGTTGACAGTTGGCGAGATGGAGAGGGTGTAGCACCCGAGCTGCCATATTGAAATAAGCCATGAAGAAACTCGTCAAAACTGACACGTCCATCGCAGTCAACATCCAACTTGTCAAACAGATGCTGTAACTCCTGAGGATATAAAGTGACAGTAATAATTTGTTTAAACTGGTTCAATGGGATCTTTAGAGAAAATAATTTGATTGAAACATATTTAAATTATATTTAATACTGACAATTATACTGCTAGTGCTATGTGTGTGTGTATATATATATATATATATATATATATATATATATATAATACATACTCATAGCCTTACTATAATTATGACATCATCACTATCAATATATCAATTTATAATGATAACAGTAAGTTAAACATCTATCAACAATTTGAATGACCACACCCACCTCATCGTTCATCTGTTCCATCCCTATCTTCTCACAGACAGTGGCCAACTCTTCCATGGTGAGAAAGCCGTTTTTACCAACTTCGAGCTCCTGCCACACCAAGTGAATGTGACGTCGGTGTTCCTCGATGGCCAGCTCACCCTCAGCTTTTGGTGGCTCCATCTGACCTGAAGACAGAGGTAAAGAGGGATTAGGTCACCTATACACCAGATAAATAACTATTGGCAGCCATGATGCCCGATTAGTGTTAGGAGGCTTAATGGTAAACACCACGGTTCACCGAGTCTAAAGACCTCCAAGGGATGCTTGCAAATATTGGCCTCCACACAGGAAACACTTGTATTTTGGACTATCGAGACCAACTGACGTATGTATTATTTGTATAAGACTGTTACTTAATTTCACCACCAAACAAATATTGGTGACACACACATACACACACATGCTAGGAAAAACAATTTGATACAAAACTAAGATCACGTTGTTACACTGACCAATGAATGACAGATTAGAATCCCATCATGAAACACCTGTCAATCACCAACCAGTGATTGCCCGCCCACTTTCCATTCAACTATACACCACGACTAGCAAAGATTTGGCAAAATCCAATCAAAAACAGATAAAGACAAATCTGTGATCTAGTCATGCTTCAAAGACGTCACTGGACTTACATTACTAACAATATAAACTGTTACTGTAGTGTCTGTTTGACTGAACAACGGTTTTTACCATTTTGTACAAGGGTTAACTCAGTATTAATCAGTTGTCACAAAGTTAGTCAGGCAGAATGCTGTGAGCTCAGTAAATGTTAAAGCTGACATCAAAGGATAGCCAGCAGGATACCAGACTTTATTGTTATATAATCACAATAGCTTAGACTGGGTTAAATCATTACCAGTCAATCCTCTCCATGTGGATAATATAGATTGGCAATAATCTATCAAATTGGTCAAGTCTCAATAATCTGTAAACATGTTTGTATTATTCTGGTACAGAAAGAATGTAGTTTTTTAATTATTGTCGTTAGTCTCTCCCCCTCTCTCTCCCACCTCCACCCCCTCTGTGTGTTTGTGTATGTGTTTCTTGATGGTCCAAGCCAAATTTGGGCACATTAAATTTCCAGCATGAAAAACGATAAAGATATATGTACCAGGATGAGGGTTGTGTGTGTGTGTGTGTGTGTGTGTGTGTGTGTGTGTGTGTGTGTGTGTGTGTTGGTCAGATGGTTGAAGCCAAATTTAGGTATACTAAATGTCCAGCATCAAACACTGATAAAGGAATAAATAAATATGGAGGGCCGTAAAAGATTCTGGTGTTTGGGGATGTTTTCTTGGAGTTGACCCTCTGACATTTATCCCAGATGTGACCTCAGCGCAGAGACTAAATAAACCACTCACTCACTCACTCATGTCCACCGTCCCTCCTTCACTCACACAGTAGCTTCTATGGTACTTGTATGGCAGTAAACAAACAGTACACAATGTCAATACAATGAGAGTGTGATTATTTGATGATGATCTACTGAATGTAAACTAATAAGCTAAATGGGAAGATACAGTAATGCAATTGTTCTGAGATAACAATTGATCAAGATGTCACTAGATCAAAGAGATCAAAAAACAGATTGCCAGTTCCGGATGACTGGTCTCAATTTTCTGATTATTTGGAGCTCATTATTTAATAGAATATATATTGGATATATTTACATAAACTGATATATCTTATTGGAATATTTAGAAATAAATCTAGGAAAGATAACAAAGAGACAAAAAAGATAATGAGAAAAGGCTATCATATAATAAAGAAATGCATCATTTATCTCTTGCAATAACAATGAGAACATAAAACTTTCCATTTTAGTTTCTTTTACTAATTTAGAATGACCCATCTGTGTCTAAAGATAGATACAATTATCTGTACACTGGTTCCCTATTGTCAAACAAGACTTTTCTTATTAAGATGATGGTCTTCACTCCTCAACTTTCATCTCACAAAGAAACTCAACTCTTGATTGTTAAGGTCCTTCTCGTGGATACAACCATTCTTGATTTGTTCATAGCATACCGCTACAAAACATAATTAACTCTCTCTCTCTCTCTCTGTGTGTGTGTGTGTGTGTGCATGCGTTCGTGCGTGCGTGTGTGTTTTAGGATACATATAAAGAGGCAACAGACACAGAACATCAGCATACCTAAATATCCTTCGAGACCTACCTCCATAAATCTAAATACAACTATACATACATTAATCTAAAAATAAAATGTTCCATACCTCCACATATTGATAGATATATGTGTATACCTATGCATGTGTCTGGTCTACTCATCAGCCTGTGGGAACCAACTAATTCGATCTAAGGAGTTATATTTTTACTATTACGGTAGGTCTCTAACTGATTACTATCTTGTTTTATATCAATGTAAGGGTTAAATACCGGAAGTAAGAATTTTGCGATCCAATTTTTTGCCCTGATTTTTCCTGTTATTTCTATTCCACGTCAATAAAAACTAAAATGGTATGACATAAAAAGTTGTCTTGTCCTCCGTTTATCTGACCCCATCAGCACCTGACTGATAACCAATCAGAGCCTGTATATAATATATCAAATAGCTTATTGAAGACTATAACAGCTCCATAGATCAAGGCCAAGTAGACAAATGTAATCCAGACAAATGATAACCAGTAACTTTACTAAATAAACAACTGATTACCAGATAAATAGAACCATTCAGAGTGAGAATTAAAACACACACACATATATATATATATATATATATATATGTATAGAGAGAGAGAGAGAGAGAGAGAGAGAGAGAGAGTTTCAATCATATATTTACCATATAGGATATTGCTACTGATGATCTCAGAAACCATCAGGACCATAATAGAGTTTGTATTAAATTTTCAACACCAAATGGATTGTGAATAGAAATTATATCATGCCTAATATAATATTTTAAATAAATTAAAAAGGCAGACCTTTTTTTAAACATTCCTTTTTTTCTTCTATTGTTCTATTTTATCATATCATTCAAGGCATACATACTTGAATAAAATCTCACTAAAACACTTTCATGTGAGTGACACAATAAGTCTTTTCATATTCTTTTAAATGTATCATTCACTTTGTAAACCTGTTCCGGTCATTTACGCTGTAAACAATTTTTACATCAGTCAAATTAGACATTTTCATATCAGGTGCACTAGAAATCATCCAGAGCGTAAAACTTTTCTCAGGATTCACAGGATATAATTTTTAGTATCTTCAAATTGAACAGTTACATAATATTTGTTTACACTGTAAATCTTTACGAATAACTAATCCCCCTTGCAATCAGTCCTGTATCGCACACATCGTAAACTATTTCGCACGAATCATTTACCTGAACCAGTAAATTCCTTGTCCTCTCCCAGTTCATCCGTTATAGCGTTAAGCTCATCACAAGTTATATTACTACTTCGGTCAGAATCCATGTTTACAATCAGCTCAGATCAGCGAGTGTTGTCTCCGACCATTCCTTGCAGACCTTCGCCTTAGATCAAAATAAAACGTGAGCCAATTTTTTTTTAAATCCGCTGCATGGCGAAATATTTATCGTTATGAAATAGTAATTTCGTTGGCCAGAGGTAGGCTTTTAAGGTATATGCCAGCTCTCAGCAGCAGCCTAGGTAAAACATCGGCCCGGTGTTTGTGACGTGTTACATAACACAAACCCACTCTGTCCGGACTGATTTCTATTGGCGTACATTTAAGGTGGGGTGGGGGGAGGATTCAGCGACGCCGAATGAATCCATTTTGTTAAGCTGCCAGCCAATAATCAGCTTCGGGAAAATACTTTCACACGCATGTATGCACGCACATAATGACGCACGCACGCACACACGCGTGTACACACACGTATACGCCGTTCCTGGTCCTATTGATTTCATTGGTCAACGCAATGTTTGAACACAACAGCTGTCTATCGATAACAGAAAAAAAAAACAATCACATCCGATCCTCTGAATTGATTGAGTGATGACTGATTGATGTTTTACGGGCCACTTTTGTGCACATGGTAGGCTAAATGGGCCGAAGATGAAACACCCTTCAGATATATGCCCACGCCGAGATTCGAACGCCGGCGGTAGTGATCTGTGATCCAGGATGGTCAATATTCATATAGTGAGGATTGATGGAGAACTTGAGAGCCGCGCCGTCTCCTCTACCGAGTGTTGACTGACAGGACTGGACAAGTTACCGGCGTAAACAACAACATGGTCTCAGTAACCAATGACACAATCTTCCCGTTAACTTGGCTCTGGCTCCATCAGATTCCGTCCACACAATAAACACCATCACATTAACATAATCTCGATTGTTTCGGCCGAAACTCACAAAACAAATATCCATTGTTAACTTGGTAATCTCTCTTTCGCTCTCTCTCTCTCTCTCTCTCTCAAATTTCACTACTTATGGCATTAAATCACATGGAATGTTCATTAATAAACGACGAATCGTATCCGAATGACTGCCCCTAAACCGTAAGTTGGTGGTACAACATCAGAATGCACCTGACGACTTTAATCGTGTTTGTGTGTAGTTTGTGTATAAACTTATTACTCCCAACGGAGACACACGGCCAGGCTATGCGCACGGAATCATTTAGAACAATGCCAAGCGAACAATAGACATATTTTCCTTGTGTATACATTACGCACGACATCGACAATACAGCACTCATTTCATGAGTCCCCAGTTAGACATACACACACACACACACACCAGAGAGAGAGAGAGAGAGAGAAATTTGTAAATTCTTTCAAAACATATTACGAAAGCAAAACATGCTGTCACCTATACCACTGAAATAGAAATATGCATGGCCACCAAAGCGAAGCCAGTCATTTGACCAAAAATGTCTGAAATTATTTACCTTCAGCATTCGACCTAAAAACTACAGAAATTTGGTGCAAAAATTACCAACCTGATGCAGGTAGAAGAAAAACAACTGAGTAGAAAAAACAAGTCACAGCGGGATTGCGAAGTAATGAATGACAATGTGCTGTGGCTTTGGATAATGGCATAGTGAGTGAGTGTCTGTGGTGTGAAGTATGTGATTGGCTCGAGGACGAAACACTTTTAAAGGTACAAAGGTGGCTAGATATCGGCTCTGTCGAACATACGAGGAACATCTGTCATGCTTCACCGACCAGGTATAATGGTAAAACCAGCAGCTGTGATTAACGATGTGATTTTGAGAACATGATTTTAGTTTCAGTTTAGTTTCGCATTGATTTAACCATCGGCTAGTTATTATTATGGATTAAACTTAATTGATCTTCCTTATTCTTTATTCCACCCCCCACCACATCCATGCAGGTATAAGTATTTAAGTGCGTACTCCCCGAACAACAAAACCGATTATATATATATATATATATATATATATATATATCAAGTTAAAAAATCTAATGTCCTGTGGCTAAGAAAAGTTATATTGTTTGATGACATAACAGACTGGACGTAACCTTTGTAGAAGTTGATAATATTATTTATAGATGACAATGCCTGCATTTTGCCTTGAAATTGCCATCAAGATTCTCCAAATATATATCTCAAATATTTAATAAGTACAGTGAGTAGCCATGCCAGTGCAGCAGATAGATTATATATATATATAGATAGATAAATGAATGACATATATGCCATAGGAAATATGCTCATCGGATCTACTAATAAGAGGCTTCATATAACCTCTTATAATAATAATAATGGCCAAAATGGCAGTTATTTTACGTGACTTAGCTACCTCAAATGACGTAGACGCTAAAAGGTCTGTAATTTACTGCTTCACCGTGGGAACCAATTCTAATTAAATTTAGAATTTACAGTTGTCTGGTTTGATGAAAAATTCCTACTAAAGTTCAATTGGCCGGGATTTGAATCCCCGGACCTCCTGCACATCATGACCATGAATAAGAAAGTCCTACGCTCTTACTCACTAGGCCACAGAGGTGGTCTTATAATATTACTCTGAGGATAATCTTATCTCTGACTGAGAAATAATCCATGAAAAACCATTTAACCACTAAAATGATAACCAATCCTACTACAGAAATATGAAATTGTTTCCAAGAATAAACCATGTTTTTGAAAAATAAACGATATGTTGCTGTTTTAGGGCCACTTTTGAGCACGTGGTAGGCTAAATGGGTCACGTAACATCCGAAGATGATGATGAGGCAAGGAGAAAGATGATCAACATCTTTCGGACATAACCTCAACTAGAGTTTGAACCCTAATATAAATGACAAAACATATTTATTATAGGAAAAGTCATCATTCTGAACTCCATCTGAAAGCCATTTGACATAATATAATGTTAAATCAACACACTAAAGCTAGGAGTGCAATCTGATGACGACTTGCGGCTGGCTGCCCGTCCCCGTCAGCAGGCTCAAACTGGTAATTGATCATAATAGGTGCACTTCAGCATCATAATGTCATCGTGTATATTATATTCAGGCATCCAGTATCTGCATTCCCGTACAACAAGTAATTGTGATCGTAGCAAAACTGGGTTCATTAGGTTTGTATTCTCAGACTAGCAACACTGAAACTGCAATTAAAGTAACCAAACTCGGCTACAAAGCTTCACAAAAAACATGATTATCTTTCTATTTTGAACAATTGGAATATGACCAAAAAATCAACTGCTATTCATGATACACATCAATAAACCACAGTAAATGTAAATATTGATCAAATGTAACTGTTTTGTGGCCACTTCCAGGAAGGAAGGGGTCCCACTGATCTCTAAAAGTTCATCAATTGAGGTTAAAGATGAAACACCATTTAGACAAAGTCAACTTAGATAGTAGTGGCCCTTGAATGATAATAATAATAATAATATTTTATATGGCACCTTATCCTACTTGGGTTACTCTATTGTGTTTTACATTGAAAACACAATTACCGGTAAAACGTGTTCAGGCTCATATAAAAACAAACACATTTTATACATAAATACACTACTACTAGTTTATAGATATTAATAAGATAACTTAAATAAGTAGGTTTTAAGAACTTTGACATAATTAGGTAATTTATTTTACAGCGTGGGAGTTAATGTTTGGAAAGATATCTCTCCATACACCAACATGTTACTTGTCAGTTTTTGGCAGCGTCAAATTAACAACACTCAGATTATTATATGATCCATGGTAATCCATGTGGCCAAAGAGGATAAGTGAAGTGATAGTAATTCATCATTACCCAGATAGGTATTAATTTATTGCTTGTGAACTACTGATTACGTTAAAGACCATTGTATATATATATATATATATATCCACTTAGTGGATTTTATCCGAGAACCTAATAGATTATATTTCTAATGAAACACATTACTCAGGCAAGGTAAAATCACCACTCATGTCCTGCACAGAACACAACACCAGACTCAGTATTTTATCAATACGTTTATCATACTGTGTGCGTATGTATGTGTTTGTGTGTTTCTATGACCCCCCCCCCACAACGTCTAAATTGCATCAAGTATCTTCTCCATCTCAAGGACGGTCACTGCGACATGTTATTGACAAACGATCTATTTAATATCAGCCAATACAAACTGTAAATCTTAAACCTCTAAGACTAATGTAATATGTTAACTTAGATATTTTATCTCATATTATTTACCATTAAAACACTGATAGTTAGATGATACTGGAACAAATCTCAGTCATCATTTATTATCAATATTTACTGAAGATAACGTTGGAGACATCATCATTCTGTATCTACACACGCCACAAAATGATATATCAATCAAACAATACATACTGCACTGACTGCACTTTTGACTAATGGTCTACTTCAATGTAAAATGTACACAATATAAAACTGAGTACAGAATATCATTAAAACAAAAGCAAAAACAAACCTAGCCATGTTTTAAGTACAAACAGGCACTCCCCCTTACAAGTAACCTATATATATATATATATATATATATATATATATAATATATATATATATATAATCTAGCTTTCTAATAGTCAGACCTGTAATATGCATGTTATGATATATGTTGGAGAAATTAATCGATATAATAATTTCAAGGCAGAACACTGGTTATTCTAATAAATGAGCCCAGCATACAATATTGTCTTAATATTTTTGTCTAATCAATTTAGATCACGTGCATCACGAGAATCACTCGCCACAAACATGGTGATGAGAAACAGGTTTATGAAATGTGATGTTAAAGGAGGCAACGTCTGTATTATTATTATCATCATCATCCCATACTATTACGAAGAGTTTATGACAGTTTACATACACCACCACGTCTCTGACTGGTAACAATTGTCAGAAGTTTATGTGTTGTGTTGTTGTTGTTATAATCTTGAAAAGTCTCAGCCGAGATTAAGTCTGTAGGCAACTCCCTGAAGACATGGTGGATAACGTCTCATATAAATCACAACAAAAACTAGATCACCCACATCCTCTGTTTATTTTCATTCCATCTCAGATCTTTGATCCTCGTCATCTTGAGGTACTGGTCCGTAACTATGGGCGCATATAACACGCGTGTATATATATATATATATGTGTGTGTGTGTGTGTGTACAAATGAATGTCTGTGCATCACAGTACATTAAAATGATAAAGGAAACCTGAAAGTTGATCACCAACACTGTTTGTGGGGGGGGGGGAGTGTTAGGGTACTGAAACACTTAACTTAAATACCCGGAGAGTTGTTACAATGAGAGTATTTCACGTCCTATAAAGGTTTTTTAATGCTTCACTTTAATTCAGTGGAGATGCCACTGCGCCATTTAACGTGCTCGTTCAGTCATAAAAGTGTACGCACACACCTCCCAATGTCTACGAGTCAAAAGATTATTTTCTTAATAAGGTCGCTCATCTAGAAACGTTATGGCTCTTTGTGAAACAGTTTTGGTTCAAGGTCTGATCACGTGACCCTAGACATGAAGTACAATTAAATGACACAGAAAGCGGAGCGAGATATGAAAATTATTAACCTAACTAGTAAGATACCATTGCTGAAATGATTGTTGTTGTTGTTGATGTTGTTGTTATTGTTGTTGATGTTATTGATGCTGTTGGTATTTTCGTCGTCAGGCTTACCCTTAGCGATATATAAATCCTGTTTGTCATCATGTATAGTGTAGACGTAATCTCCACCAAACAGCTCCTTGTATTGAGGATAATTATAGCACAACCCTTTCATATCGTCAACGTCGAGTAGTGCCTCAAACTTAACTTTACTATCCATTTTGATTCTGAGACAATTCACGCTCGAACCGTTCAGCGGCGAGAGATATTCAAGCCTAAATCATGACATGAAGTCTGACGGCTGGCTTGCAACTTTTGGAGAACCGAAGGCTCGCCGGACACCAACTAAAAGTCTAAATCAGCAATCAGGTGATGTCCATCTCATTATCGCAGACAGGACACTATATCAGTTAGGTCATCACATTTGTCCATGCACCTTGACTAATGAAACATCCGAACCAAAGAACCAACTGGTACGTATGTCGGGTGTCCCAAAATTTAAAGGCCAGCTTCTCTATTGAGCGACAGTCAACCAAAGGAACGATGCGACGAACGTCTACACTCCCACACAACACTACACCAGCACCGATATACACTAATTGTAACAGGGACCCCCCCCCTCCACACACACACACACACCAGGGTCTATTCATCGCCACATTACACACACACACACACACACACACACACTCGTCCAAGGCTATTTTTACCAACATAGTTGTAAGCGGACTGAACTCAGACTTGCACCAACTTGGCTGATTCTAGGTTTACACTAACAACTCTGGATTTATCACTGAGATCTGGCGCCCAGACTGGGTTCATATCTAAAAGATGATGTCATTCGGCCTGATTCCCTGTTACCATGGCAATACAGCAAGGCGCTATGCATGTGCGTGTATGTGTGTGGACTAATACAACCTATGAAGGGTTATTATATCTGGCTGATTCATAAGGACCACACAGATAACAACACCCTTTGGAAGTCAGTAAATAAACATCTCCCAACCTATCCACAATTGGAAAAATGAAACATTCCTAACGATTAATTAAGTAATGGCTGCATTCCATCAACCAAAAAACAATCCTAACATTTTAATTAACGTCCTTTCGATATATGTAGCCATTTTAACGTACAAAAAGCTAATTTTCACGTAGAGTCAAATTGGGGCTATATTTGGTGAGATACATACAAGCAGACGATAGAGAGAGAGCTGTGTGAGGTCACTAACCTTCGGCTTCAAATGTCTCCGATGATTTTCTACACCATCTCGGAGGTGTGCTGGGTGATGATGATGGTGGTGATACACCCGGAGTCATTATCGGGGTGGTCATGGGTGACAAACTGGGCGTCATTCTGGGTGATATCCTGGGAGACACCTCAGGGGACGCTCGCGATAACGTCTTGGGCGACATTTTTGGACCAATCCTCTGCGACCTAGCTGTCGGACTCCTCTCTCCCGAAGAAGGCCGCTGATCCTGAAACGATGAAAATCTTTTGAGGCAAAGCACTTCTGGAACGTTGTTGTTACCGGTTATTGTTCACTGCACATTCAACATTGTACGTGTTATGACATACAAATATTATATCACTGGTAATAATGGCTGAGTGTGTGTCAAAACAGTATTATTGTCATATCATAAGACAGTAAGAGCACTCTATCACATACACACACTCAAATAATACAGAAATATTCCAAGATGTATTATTAATGACAACAATAAATAAGAATGATAATTATTATTATATATTTCTCATATAATATACATCACATCACTGGCGTAGTTATGGTGGTGGGTGACAGATTAAAATCCTCCTCTCCCGCCCCCCCCCCCCCAAAAGGCAACACATTGACATTCGTGAAATTTGAGCAGACAATCATGTTTTATTGTTTTATTTCTGAATGCACGGCAATGAAATAAGTACATTCAACAGGTGTTTTGATACTGTTACATATAGGTATACCTCAACAAATGTAAAATTGAAACAATGTTTGGTTTTACCTATTTGCAGCACTGGTGTATGTGCGTGTGCGTGCAGCCCTAAGCAACATTGCAGTTGCATAGTTAAAAGTTGCAGCTCCCTTTGCAGCAAACAAATCAGGCCATCAAACAAGTTCTGGCCAGTTGTTGGTCCTTGAAATTTGATGAAAACATATCGGTGGATGACTTCTCAATCCCCAGAAACCTTACGATGTCAACAGGTGGTCCTTCTGAAGGAAGGGTACTGCCACCAGCTCGTGTCCAATGAAAATGGTCTTTAATTTTAACAGTCACAAACACATCTCCTATCTCCAGCCTACATACCACATTTTAATTGAAGGTTTATATGGAATTTTTTGTTTAAATCTGGGTCAACATATCTGTACAAAAACTAATAAAAAGCCTAATTCATATTTCAATTATGTTAGACTTGAGAAGGACCTCTGGGCCGGCACATGTTAGTGTGCAGTACTTTACAGTACAAATCAGGTACTTAACTTATTAATAAAACAATTAAAGAGAATTGTATCATAATAATTTTATTCAACATGTTACCTATCCTGAGTGATATGTTGTAATAAAAAATATAGTTTCATTTGTCATCCAGATGCAGAAGAAGCAGCATCTGTCCAAGCGCAATGACATTTCAATAATTGTGTTAACGAATGGACACGTGGAATCTATTTAATTTACGATGTCTCACCTGTTCCACGTCATTGACATGAATTTTCTTTTTTCTTTTTCCACATTTTAATTTAGACACCTTTCCACTCGAATGGCTTTGCTCGCTCTTTTTCTTGGAGCCGAGCAGCGATGAGAAGAACCTCTTCTTCGGCAACTTCTCACTCATCATGTAAGCAGCACTGACCAACACTATTCCAAAGCATGCGGTAATTATAGTGTCTACATCGAATGTGCCAACACCATCAAATGTGCCAACACCGACAACACCACGTTCTACGATGCCGTGCTCATCCTGCATGCTGCAACATCGTAGCCGATGTCTTCTGACAAATGCACGATTATCATACCGAATTAGCTGTTACAGCCATCAATAACTGGATGGAATCTACTCATCACGAGGACAAACAGCAACAGAAGACCAAAGATTAGAGTTTCTGCTATTTACCACACAGCGTTCTAGATAGTAATAATTGACATGGTATTAGTTAATGGCCAGAGACAGATCAATAATACTGGTGTGTCACAGCTGGTACTGTGTTTCGGTTATTCCAGGCCATGTGTTGTGGACTTCCTTTATTTCGCTGCGCGTTGCTGTTGTGGCATTTATAGGAATATTATCTTAGGGCAGCAGCTGTACATATTGGTGGTCTGGCAGATGGTTTAATACATCAATATAGAACACATATATGGCTGTCTGTTAGCCCAGACTGATGACTGATCTACAGGTGAACGGGTGAATAAGTTGGTTAGTGAGTGAGTGAGTCAGTCAGTCTTAAACGTCAATCAGATGCAACCAGCCAACCAATCAGGCAGCCAACCACCAGCCATCTATTCGCGTGCACACACACACACAAACCGCATGTGCACATACCATTCATCCTAAAATTACTCTACTTTTCACATATATATCAATTATTATAAAATAATATTCTGTGTACACACTGTGATGCATTTAGATCATAATGATGGCACTGTGATGCAACAATATAATAAAAACCATCACTGTTGAAAGAGATGACGTGTTTCAAACTAGGCTCTGTGTCAACTGTTATGCTATACGTATATGTACTAGGAGTGGGGTAGTTCAAATCTGGATCATACCTGTATTTGTGAGAATTCTAGCTCTAGGGACCTAACCCATGGACATATATCCTAGGTTTGACCAGTGTCGATACTAAATAACTCAAGAACAACACATCTAGGAGTGAGACAGAGTCCCGAACAACCTTTGATTAATAAAAGAGGTGGCTATCCATCATCAGTGCCATTAAAGTACCCAACATCCTCCAAGCTAATTGTTTCTATTCAGTCGGACATGGATAACCTCCATGTGAAGATGGTATAAATTGGCAAAGATGCTTTGTTCAATGGTAGTGAATATTTACAGTTCACGAAGTTGATGGGCAAGCTGTAAATAGACTATCACAGTATCAGACACTTCTTCATAAAATGAAGCACAAGAGCTCTCCTGATCACCTTCGAGGCATTGTAAAGAAATGGACTGATGAGAAGACGAGTAAACTTGTACAAGATCACAGTACCTGTCACAATGAGTATAACATTGTCACCAGGAGCACTCAAGTTGAGGACAAATTCTATATATGTTGGGCATGTAGCCAATAGGATCCAAGAATGTTGTATACACTCGTTGTAAATCATTGTGTCAAAAATCAACCAACTAGTCTGAAGTTACCTAAAACTGTTCTGTGTCAGGATTATGTCACACTAACAATAGTTAGTTAGTTAGTTTGAGAGTCAGCTGTATTGATCAGCTTTCCCATCAACTCCTCATAGATGTGATGGAGTTTGTGTCCGTTTTGATTGTGTATCCTGGTCATGGAGCATCCTGTCTGGCCATGGATATTTACTGGAAGGCTGTTGAAAAACTGTGGACTCCCTAATTTGAAAACTCCCTTCTCTGATTGCCCTAATTTTACCAGATGCACACTGTTTTATTTCGGGGACTTGGCACAGGCGACCCTGCCTTGTTGATGGGTATGATTTTATTCCAACATTTGGGGCAATTCCTTCAAGAATTTTCCAGGTGTATATAATTTGGTATCTTTCCATCCTCCTCTCATGAGAGTACATCTTGAGGGCTGATAGTTGATCCCAATAATTTAAGTCAGATATATCTTACTGGAGAATGATCTGAAGAGGGACTCAATTTTCTGGATATCTCCAACTCTGTGTGGTGTCCATAGCCGGGAGTAGTCATCTATGTGTGGTTGGACTATGCTGCACCATAGTGTTTGTATAGTGTGCACATCTCTGGCATGGAAAGTTCTTATGATCCACCCACATCTTTGTCAAACTTTGTTACATACTGTCTCTATATGGTCAGTGAAACTGAGAGTGTCACTCATTTTGATACAAAGATCTTTGACAGATTGGGTTTGTTCAATTTTTCTACTGTTTGTCCTGATTTTTACTATATCGGAGCAGTCCAAACTTGTTTTCATTAAATTACATGTTGTTTAGTTTGGTATTTTTTTTGACGTCATCCTCATTTTTGATGGCAAGAATGACTCTTGAATCACCCACAAAGGATGAGACATGGCTACATGTATTGTTATTTATGTCCCCTGTAAGAATGAGGAATGATATCAGGCTTAGAACAGTTCTCTGGGACACAATACTTATCACATTGGACAAAGTTATGTGGCACCATTTGCTGTGATAGACTGGGTTCTATCATTAACAAATTCATGAATCCATGTCCCCACTTTTCCACCAATAATGAGCTGTTTTAATTTATGGCATAGGATCCCATGAACAACCTTATCAAATGCTTTTGCAAAGTCAAGATATACAACATCAACATTTGTTCCCTCTTCTACCAAATTCAAAATTGTGTCATAGTTTTCTAGTAGTTGAGTGAGGCATGATCTTTTTGACCAGAATCCATGTTGGTTTGCATTTAAGAGATTCTCCCCACAGGCTGTATAAGGGTTTGGAAACGGATAGTTTACATTTCTTAAGTAATATAGCTGGGAATCCATCTGGGCCATCAGCTGAGTTGCTACTTAAATGAAAAATAGCTTTTTCAATGTCCACATGGGAAAAGATAAATCAGTTAGTTGTGGCTTATGTTCTTTCAGATTCTGGAGAAATTTCGGAGGGTTTTGGATCGTATTCTCAGGATCTGGTTGACTGAAAACACTTGTATTATAGCCTTTTTGGCAATTTCTTTAGCTTCATGTACACTTTGTCCTTGTTCATTGATTAAGGGGCCTGCATTTGATTTGGTTTTGCTATATTTAGCTGCATATTTGTAGAAGAATTTAGGGTTCTTTTTTATTGCAGTTATTGCTTTTTCTTCTTCTTGTTTACGAGATATGGTCAGAACGTCCTGTATCCTGTATCTCTAATTTGCAATAAATTTAGAGACCAGGGTAATATTGCCAAGTTGATTTTCTATAACTCACTACTGAGGGGAAATTTTGGAAACTGACCAATGACAATATTGTATGGAGAATTACCACATTCCATTGTATTGTTTGATGTCATTGAGACAGTAATACGTTCTGCTACTACTAATATCTGCCATATTGTATTGTCTGCTAATTAATTAAGTGACATAAACGTATTAAGTACTGACTATCTGTTATAAAATAAAATAGCCTAAATTATTTAATCAAACACTTAATTAACTGTTAGTTAGTACAAATATTTCCCTATTCCCTTTTGCTTAATGTCAATCCTTAAATAACGGTGTCACAAGTTTCTCCTGTGCGTCCCATTTTACCCACGTTCCACTTCACAGCAGTGAAGGGGAAAAAGCCAGTGCCGAAATTGGTTGTTATACTTAACGCTAAATAATGACAGGTTAGCGATATGAAATACATCATAACGTTCAAAACATACACTTTCCAAATAAAATAAAAAAGGCAATGCTCAAATCAACTTGTTATCTTACTTCGTTGTCGATAAACAAGAAAAGGGACACCATTCCATGGCTTTGGTACATCTATGAAGACATAATATAATATCTTAAAACACAGTTCACCTCTAAGGTCAAACCATACGACCGATTATCAAAGGCCAAAATAAATTACCATTATGTTGTCATTTATCACAGCTGTCACTGATAACAGACCACAGAATAATGTTATTTGTTTACACAATTGTCTATAATCAGTGTTAATTGTGTGACATTATGTTACCAACACTTTCTGTAGAAACATCATAAAGTTCTTAGAGAGAGTGCACCCGCCCTTCTCATCATAGCTTTATCTTACGATACTTTGAGGCATACAATGACTTGGCCAATGAATGATAATAAAAATAGCGCACTATAATTTGACGTGATCCACCATGATAGAGTAACAGAGTATTAACTATGGTTGGTATTCTGATCTCATTTACATGTATAGTAATGATATGAAAAACTAAATGTTTTTACTGTAAAGTCTCTCACTTATTGCACATGATGATGGGATACGGAGATATTTAATGACAAGGTTTTCAGTGTGGTGTGTGATTGTGAATTTCCCAATATTGTAGCCAAATATCAGTTTAAAAATTATATATATATATATATATATATATATATATATATAATGATTTGAAATATAAAGGTATAGATTCTAGTAAACATAGCTCTATATATTAAAAATTATTTAAAAAGAAATATTTGGGAAATATGTTAGTTGTATCATCTTTACTAACCTCATCAACCTCTTCAAGTGAGGACAATCTCAGAAGAAGTTCTTGTCTAGTTACTGATGGATGAGGTGTATCATGAACAGGACCAGGTAAATCACCATCTGTTTTAATAACATGCCAAAATAATAATAATAATGATTTAGATTTTATAAAAAACACAGGTCTAAACTGATTTTTGTTGACTGATGGTGAAAATTAAAATATATTGAGGAGATTAAAAAATCAAAGACGATGATATAAACATACCCTTTGTATCCTCTTCCTCATCGGATGACCCCATCGTCTCAGACAAAACTGCTACGAAGGCATCTTTAAAATGTACGAAGTCAACCTGCAAAGATCAGAAACATGCTGACACTTTCAAACAGGATATCACTGTAATTGCTAATAGTAATAAGAACTCACAGATATGTAGAACTGTTTGTCATTTGCCTCTCAGTTTCTATCATTCATAATGTAATGTACTTATAATTTTTTAAATTACATCCACTCCAAGCACAATATTTTCTCATACGGTACACTGTATTTTACATTTTTCTTGAACGTTTACGTCAACTTCTACTGTATGTTGGTCGCATAAATAAATAAAACTTACAGACTACCGGTCATGGTCACACACAAATATACTACAAAGGGCGCCTGTATATTCCAACTGCTAGCATAGTGTGCTGCTGACCTCCTGGTTAGGCTATGAATTGCTGGGTAACCTGTGTTCATTCAAGGTAATTGGTCTGATCGTTTTAAGTCCCGAGGATGTAGCCCCTCGACCATACATTTGAAGAATGATCAGTGGCAAGGTTAAAGAAAGTGCTAACTCGCAACATGTACTACCAACAAGCCATATAGCTATAAACAGGGTTAGGGGAGGGTACATGGGAAAGTATGAGTACATGGTTTTTTTATGAGTACAAGTAGAAGTATGGATACTTATTTTATCAAAGTACTCGAGTACAAGTATGGGTACATGTTTAATCACATTACTCAAACATAACTACTAGGTAATGTGAATGGGGGGACCACTAATTTATTTGAAGTTTGATATTTCATAATGATATTGACTGTTCATGTTGACACGTAGGAAGTAATGGATCTAGATCTACATAGAAACATACAGTAGCTGGTTTAATACATGTAGACAAAGACCAAATAACATTAGATCACTCCTCGAGTAAAATTATTCAATAATTAACAACAATGAAAACATATATTTATTTTATTCTTTTATTTAACCACGTTCAATATGTTCAAAAGCCAGTCACTAGCATTCAGGTATACAGAAATTGTGTGATAATTATGTCACAAACATGTGCATTATGAGAGTAGTGGTTTTAGTTAAGTTCACATTAATGTTAATACATGGTATAACATTCATACTTTATGTTTCAAATCAAAGTGACATAATCCACACGGATTCTGGTTTAAAGTGATAACTGACCAATTTCTATGGACATAATTCTAAATTCATTTTGGGAGGAAAATGGCTATAAAGACAAATGGAAATAAATTGAAAATATTCTATTTATGTTGAGAGTACTCTGAATGTACTCTGAAAGTATGAGTACTTTATGAATATACTCGAGTACAAGTACTGAGTACTTCCTGTTATGAATATATGAGTACTGAGTACTTCAAACTGTGTACTCATGTACATCAGCCCCAACCCTGGCTATAAAACAGTGTACATTGTTCCAACAACACATTTAATGATTACTATATATGATTGGACATAATATTGTTTTTGTTCGTATTATAATGATTTATTTCCTGTCACTTTATTTGCTATTGTCATACATCTAAATTAGAGTTAAAATTTGGCTCATTAAGTCATACCCATGCTTTCCTAGTGAGTCACCTCTCAATCATATGTTCCAAGTGTGGCCAGTGACCAGGCTAAACAAATCACTCACTCACACACAAAAACTGTATAATATCATAATGCACTCATATTGTTATGCAACCTGTCAAACCATTTTCCAACCTGCTGACATTGTCAGAAAACATTGTGCCAAAATATTAGTTTTTTGTGTGTAAAATGAACAGATCTGGTATTATAATATTCTGTATTTAGATACTGTCAGTAAAGTGAGTCAGTAAGAGATTTGTTTAGCTTCAATGTTGGTCATATCTGGGATGTACGGCCAGTGGGTACTCCCTACAGAAATAGGACACGAGTCAGATTTAAACTCATAAATTGAAAGTTTGCAGCATCATACTAGAACTACTACACTATAGGATTATCTATATAGAGACTGGCTCCATTATAATACGATCCAGATTACCACAAAATCAGATATAATGTGATGGGATGCATGGTCTCGATTATTTGAACTGAAGCTATTAATTTTCCGGGATTTTCTCTCAAAATGCTTCCACATGATAGTTTCAATATTGAATTTGTTGAAGGTGAATCACAACTCACAAGCCAGAATGTTCCAATATATGTTCCCAATGAGCCCCCCCCCCCCAATAAGACCAGGAAGGGATATTATTCATTATTCATGCTAAGTTCATAAAAAATACCCAGAATCTAACATAGGAATAAAGTCCACTGAATGACCAAGACAGATGCTGTCCTCTGATGGGAATAAATATGAAGTGGCATTTAGTTAGGCAACATGGCAGTATCCATGCTAGTGATACTAACTGCATTAAAATGATGTTTATTGTGTCATCTATAAGAAAATTGAACAAAGTACTGATCAACTTTCATAAAATATTCAATATTGTGGTCAGTCTCTTCTTATTCTTTTCATGGTTTAGTAAAAATTATATTGTGCCATCCCCAGCATTATAACACAGCTGTACTGTATATTGCAACCTATCTATATACAGTTCAGATACTTTTCAGATATATGGTTACTTTTAATAACATTACTGTCAGAATTGCATACTATCAACACTTACAATATTTTTAGTATGGTATCTAGCAAACATATCAACAAACTTTTGATGTTTTAAATTGCAATCATGAATTGTAAATATGATTTCACAGCTTGGTGAGTCATATCTCAATCTTGTCTGCATAAATACAAAATATGATTAAAAGAAATGGTAATTGAGAATATATCTATCTAGATACAGTACAGAATCATGCATCTAGATACTTACTGTATCTGAGTTAATTTCAATACAACTGTAACCTATCTAGATACATTTGCAACATGTCTTCCCCCCATGTTGTCAAAAAAATTAAATACTTACTCTGGAATCTTGATCATCTCCTAGCAATATATCAGTAAGTGTCTGAGCTTGGCTCTCAAACTGTAGCTTCTCACACAACTGAAACAATTCCCTCCTATTTAATGTGCCACTGGCTGAAGTGTCGCACGAATCAAATACACTCCGTAGTTGTAGGACATAATCCAGCTCATCCTGAGTGGTCATCCTCAGCTTCCTCATTCCTACAAAATAAAGTCGATACCTTCCTGAATGACATATTACTGTTATAGTTGAGGCTTTTTATACCTCTTCACCTATTCCCTCAGGGAGCACTTCTCATTATTAATTCCATTAATTGTTATTATTTCAAATATCCAAATTAAATTCCTATTATAACCACTGAATCTGCAAATAAGATTTATAGTTGCCTGTTGATGATTTCATAAAATATTACATCATAACACCAAATCATGACAAATCTGCAGAGGGGTGGAGGAGGAAGGTGCATCTAATCATAATATTAATTAACACATGATTGTACATTGAATAGATATGTAAATGTTAGTGTTTACATCATTTCATATAACATTGATGTTAGAGTTTTTATTGCATAGTAGTGGATTATAGGCCAACTTTGTTTTAAATTTTATATTCTGATTATAGAATTGGACTTTTTTTTTCTCTCTCTCTCTCTCTCTCTGAGACGTGTTTTTATTTTGCTGAAATATATTACAGAGTAAGACATTGCCATATTTGTTATTAACAAATATATCTCCAGTCATGATATGAAGATTTGTGCCTGGACTAGTCTGCTACTAAGTACACTGAGGCAATGTCATACTTCGTTGTTCTGAGTAGTTTCATTCTATTTTTAAAAGACTGAGAGAATTATTTGTTTGTCCTTTAACTTTCCTCTCTGATAATATCAGAGAGGAAAGTTAAAGGACAAACAAATAATTATGTAAATCCATATCAGTGAGCCATATAATCCTAAAAATCCAACCAGAGGTACTCATTAATCACTGGATCTCCCAGTAAACAGAATGGATTCAAACAGGGAACCTCCTACTCCTAGTCTCTGATCCCACATCAAGTCAGGATTTGAATTGGACCTATGTACCTGCATTTATTAGATGTTAACCCAGGGAGTCACTCCTCAGCCATATATGTCCTTAACAGCCCTGAGACATACAAACAAACAAACCATTCACTCACTCACTCCATTTAATAGTGTTATATAAGGATCTCTCCGGGATGTTTCAATCTTTCAACCATTAATCCCAATCTTCTAGGCAGCCATATGTGCAGAACAGCTATTGTGACTTAATAAAAATAACTCACTCAGAGTAATTTCAAAGTTAAAAACCAATGAATAGAATAAATAAATAGAATGAAATGGGGTGATATTTTAAAAAGAATGGGGTTCATGCAATAGGCTTCATTTTACAGAGTGACATAGGAACTTGGTGAATGAATGTCTTCCTTAGCCTCCATAGTGGTCACACATGGAACATATGGCTGAAAAGCAATATCAGACAAACACAGATATTAATGGGAAATGGACAGCGTGCCAAAGAACTCTGGATGAGTAATAATGTGTGTCAAAGAAATCATGTTCAAGTGCTTATAGGCAGACTAAATTCAGGACACCCCTTCCCAAACAAAAACCTACTAACAATCATACATTTCTAGATTACATTTACTGAATTAACAAGGTGTAGCACATGATTTTACAATAAATTGTTTATTATCTTACAATTGATGCTATGGCAACAATCAAGTCAGAAATAGAATTAGCAACAACGTTTCCTATCATACGTGACTCTTGTTCATATATTTCCATATTTGATCACCACCAGCTAAATTAGAATCTGCAAATCAGATAAACATGACCAAATTACAACACAATAATTTTTTACCAACACACCAGTCCAAACCAAATTCATACTTAAGTTTTCTGAGCAGAAAATGTCTGCAGGTATTTTTTCGCTAACATCAAGAAATTGTATCAGATGATGAATCCAGCTCAATATATACTACAGCAATAAAACAGAATGTGAAATGTGTGCACTACTTATAACAGTCTGATGGATCACACAGACTAATTGCAATTAATAGTAAAGCAAACTGGCTAACACAGTGCCACAAATATTATTCACACAAGCTTGAAACACACAAGTAACCTGATTGATTCCTGGTCTCAATATATTTGTGTCAGTTTATACCACGAACAACAGATATCTCCTTTGGTGAGGCTGTGTTATACTTTAGTTGTATCTTGATAATCTGCAACCAGCATAATAGAGAATGGAATGCAGTATCCCATTCAGTCATTGGTAAACTAAAGTTACACTTATAGTTATAGTTTGTTTGTCACAGGAAATATGCTGGTTAGGCTGCTGGATACAATATAGAAAGATGTGTGGGTTTTGGATGAACTGGTACATGTATGCACATATATTATTGCATTATATCATATGGAGACCAACAACCTATATCACTGATTGTATGTGTTGGTGCACGTTACACACACCTGTGGTCATGCACATTGTCACTGAATCTATTTCTTACAAAATTAATATACATGATAAACGCATAAGTTATAACAGGAGATCTATTGGATATGGACTGTATAGTCACATAATAGTGATTCCAAAAATGACTAAACTTATTTTGTCTTATAACAGTCTAAAATCTAAATGGTCTAGATTTAGCTCTAGCAGACAATTTTCAATTTATGTTTTCATAAAGATTCACTATAACATAAACTAATTAAATGATAATAAATCGAGATCTACTCCTATAATTTATAAGTATAACTTTATATAAAAAATACGGGTAACAAGGGGACTTAATTGAATAACAAAATCAAATGAACTTACAAGATACTGGAAATTTGATCATTTCTGTTTTAAAAAATTGAATCGGCAAAATTAATCTAATAATTAAATAAGATTAAACATATCTAATGACTAGGTCTAACCTTCTCTAGTCTAGGGAGTTAGATATCTTAGAATTTGAACATCTGTCGACAAAAATATGTGAAATGACCAAAACATTTAATCATATAATAATAATCAGATAATCAATCCATCAATCATATGGCTATGCTTACATTGATATACATGGACTAGGACGCTATATATATTGTGTTCCTACAAAACACAGCATTATCAAACAGATAGCATTTAATTCCATAATACTAGATCTAGAGTAGAGCATCTAAACCACACACAGTTGATACAATGGTATCCCGTAAACAGTTAGGGGACACCTGGCGAATAGTAATAACAATGCTAACCCGAATACTAAAAACCACTCTTGATATGTATAATTATCGAAACCATTCAGGTGATTGTTCGAAACAAAAATAGTTGTCTTTAGTAATTATATGGAGAAATCCGTTTTAATTTTGCAACATATATAACATGTTTTGATAATATCTCAACAAAGTACTTTTAAAATGTTTTGAAGATAATATATAAAAAATAAATCAAGACATGATCATAGATAGGGCATAGGCGAATAACATTTTAATTATTATGTTTAAAAAAATAGAATGCATGTTTTGAGAGACAAAGTTCAGTTTCACGTTTTAATGCGTGTTTTAAAGATTACATTTTTTTAAATAAAATATTTCTATGCATTGTTTTGAAGTTTTTAAGGTTGTTTCTGAGACTTCATATTTAGGCGTTTTTGAAGCATTTCATGGAACGTTTAGAACATATTTAAAAAATTAGTGTTTGTTGTGGATCACTTTGGGACTGGTGAGACATTACACATGTCTCAGCAAGAAAAGTCGCCACTCTGGATTCAGTCCCATGAAGAAACGTCCAGATTTTGAATTCACGGTTCGAGATTCTCTGTGCCTCTGCCTTATTATACACAGCTAAAACACACACACACACACACACACACACACACACACACACACACACTATATATATATATATATATATATATATATACGTTATAAATATTTAGACCATCTTCTTTCACATATGTATGCATAATAAACTAAATAGACCAAATATTACCAGCTAGTGTAATAATTAATAAGGTATATTGAAAACACCCTTCATTAATGCAGCCTGGAAGTTGGACCCAGCTTATATCTCAGTATAATTAAAATCTCTAGCTCACTGATCAAGTGATACCAGTTTTGTCACAGAAATGCTCGAACATTTATTTAGGTATACGCATGTACATGTACAAAATGAAATTGGGAGTGTACATATTGAGCGGTATATATATATATATATATATATTTTTTTATGCTAGCTAGCTGACACTTTTCGTGGGAAAGTTACTATATTTTGAGTATTTCGCCACACACACCTAGACAAACACACACACACACACACACACACACACATATATATATATATATATATATATATATACACGCACGCAATCAGGCATGATTACGGTATAGCTATACGAAGCAATTACAGGCAACGATCATTATAATTCTGATGGTGTTTGACGTTTACGGCGACTTTAGTGCACATGATACCGTTCGTAGGCTAAATGGGCCGAGCGACCTCCAAAGATGAAACACTCTTCAGACAAACCCACGCCTAGATTTGAATTCAGGTCATCAATAAGTAAACATTTAATTGTTGCCAATATATAACAATCTGTTTGAAATTATGTTTCAACATTCTATACGTGTTTGTTTTCATTAAAATTATGTATTATGAATGTTGAAATAAACTAATTGAATTGAAATCGAAAAAATCCACAGAAGAACCACAAATTAGCTAATCCCGAACTTGAGAAGCCTAGGTTGCCATACAAAGATGGCAGTGGCTACGCGTACGTGAGCCGTACGTTTAGAACCATAGCCTAAAAAGTACGTGAGCCATTAAGCGGATGAGTATGTTTTTATGCGAGTTATAGTTTTAATGGCATTACTCTAACTGCTGTATCCTTAGTACTGGGGTCTGAACGTACGTGAGTTTTTTTTCACGTGTGCGTGTTGATATGCGTAAGTTCTACAACTACGAAACGTATACGTACTGTTGTATCTTAGACTTTAAACTTAAAAGTATTGGAATTTTGTAGTCGTTTAATTGATTAAAGTTGTACGGTAGTGAAATGTCAGAATCGTTTTATTAGCTAAATCAACACATGTATTAAATGATAAGATAGACACTAACTATGCTATTATAGTTTTGTGTGAGGATGCGCACGCATCTTTTTTTAAACGATTTTACTGCGGGTCTAAACGTACGGCTCACGTACATGTAGACACTTCGTACAAAGATAGACTAGAAACTTTCAGACTATATACGTTCAGTGTACTACCGTAGCAGAAGAGGCGACATTTATGCTTCAAGTGTACAAAATCCAGAAGAACCGCTGGTTCTCGCTGGTTGACAAGGCAAACACCAGATTCTGGTCCACAGTTTATTTTGTTTTGTTGAATCCCCAGGCTGTCGCTTATTTGGCCAGTCATTATGTTGGAGTGGTTGAGGATCACCTCCCCCACCACTCATAGGGGAGCAGTACGGAAAAATGGAGCCGAAATACCCTGAGGGTGGTCACTGCCAGAGTGTTTTACGTCCTCAGGGGTTTTAAACGTCCCCCTTTATTTTTAATACTTCAGTGGAGACGGCAGCGCCATTTAACGTGGTCAGCCACCCTCGATGTTGTGAGCCGAGAAATGAACCTCTGGAAATGTTTCGACCTCTTGCTAGGTTCGAACATGTGACCGTTGGCACCAAGTGCCGTGTGTTTAACCGCTAGGCCACCGGAACTCACATGTCCACAGTGGCCGAAATGGCAGTTTTTAACGTGGCTGCCAACCTCAAATGAGGGAGACGCATATGGCCTGCAATTTATAGCTTCCCCACGGAGACTTTAATTCTAAATAAATTTAGACATTAAAATATATGGCATATTCGGTGGATAAAACCTTGAAGCACCACTCAAGATCAAGTTTGAAACAGAATGTTTTCAGACAGAGATTGACAAACGGTTGGAATGGGCTACCAGCACATGTAGTAGATATAGTCCTACATTAAATACGTTTAAATCCCGAATAGATGTAAACAAACACTGGACGAGGACGAGGGGGCGTTACAATCTGCCCTAACCCGTTTTAAATAATATATATCTTTATGTAAACTGTATAGATAACAAAACTCGACCGGAGTTTTTAACAGGCGACTGGCTTCATTACTCCGTAGATCTGGTATTAAGGAATTATTGAAATAAGTAAAAAAAAGACAGCGACGTGAACCAAAATTAATCATGCATAAAGATCGATGACAACAAAACTAATTGAAGTCCTGAGACTCTCATCTTTGTGCTATCGTAGGAGACGAGGTGACATGCTTCAGGTGTATAAGATGGAGAAGGGCATAGACAGGCTTGAATCTAACCAATTCGCCAGGTAAGTGAAGCGCCGCTGAAGATCAAGTTTGGAGCAAAATGTATTCAGTCAGAGAGTGAAAACGATTGGAACAGGTTACCGGCGCACGTAGTAGACAGTCCCACATTAAATACATTAAAGTCCCGATTAGGACAAACATTGGATTAGGGAGAGTTACAATCTGCCGTGATCCATTAAATAAGAAATATCTTGCATAGAAAACAAGACGTGACCGGAGTTATAATAATAATAGCCGAAATGGCCTTTTTTAACGTGGCTGCCAACCTCAAATGAGGGAGACGCATATTTTATAGCTTCCCACGGAGACTAATTCTAAATAAATTTCGAATTTAGAATATATGGCACGTTCTGTGGAGAAAACATTGTCAGTTGCATTGCACGAACCGGTGATCTCCCGCACAGAATGACCATAGCCATAGGTAAATAGTCTCGCACTCTACCCATGCGGCCAAAGAGCCGGTCTCTGCTGTGCCATGACTACTCCGTAGTTCTGTGTGTCAAATAGTATATCCACTAACGAATTGTGCATTTTTGTTGTTGGCTCAATTCCTGAAAATGAAGCGTAAAAATTCAGATGTAAAACAAAATCCAAGCTTTGAAGAACATAAAAAATGCAAAGGAAATCTTTATAGTGGAGATCCAAGGCTGGTTCCGCGTGTTAAGCAGGTGAGCAGGAATGTCATTGTAACATTTTTATTATCGCCCACTTTCTATTTCGCAACACATGGAGTCTGATGGAGTAGATCTAGTTATGTAACAACAAAAAAATAATTTAAAATAGAGCCCTGATTTGTAATACTCATTGAAGAACAAATATTAAGGAAGTTAGAGACTTTACTTCTTCAAGAATGTTGGATTTATGTGAATTATCATTAGATGATTTTGGCTTCTTACATTACTTAACATAGAAATGAATCTAAAGCCGTATAAAGGTGTTTGACCTCAAATCGAATTTTCACAAAAGTGTTCATACCTCTCTTAATATTCATTGAAGTAGCTTGTCTTAATAACTAACTGATGTCTAAAAAACGGGGCAAGTGACCTACAAAGGTAATGAAGCTAAGTCAAGGTTGAAAATCAGTTATGCCCACAACCAGATTCAAACTCGGGTGGTAGTGATCTAATAATAATAATAATAATGTATATTTAATAAAGCGCCCTTACTAGCAGGAGCCATTCAAAGGCGCTGTACAAATAATATGTAATGTAATAATACCCCAAATAATATCTGTAAAAACCCTGGAATGATTTAAAAGATAATAATTATTTATCTGTGAAAGCGACTTGATCTGTGATGCAATGCTCAGTATCCGGACATTTAGCCAATATTTGCAGGGGGCACATTTAGCCAACATTCAAAATTTTCATCTTACATCTACATGTATATTGTTATATTTTGAGTTTGTGTATGCTCTGTTAATATTATGTTCTGTTTATGGATGTTGCAAATATAGGCCTATCTTTAGATAAGATGTTAGCAACATAATAATTATTGCTGCTTTTTGTACAATTTTTATATTTAAATTAATGTATACTGTTTTCTCCGGTATTATACATAAATATAAATAATGATATGCAATATGTCAGGGTTTGGGAAGTTTTTTTTCACAGACTTTATTAACACCACCGTTAACTACTTAACTATATCTGGCATGTGGGTAATTACTACTTGTATATACGGCAGATAATCTACTAGTCTCAGAATAATCCTCTATCCAATGTTGACACATACATGTATTGTAATGTTGTTAAGATATGACTGCATAACCCAGGTGATATATCATAGTTTTAAAATGTGACTTCATTTTGCCTCAGTATAGAAAGCCAGTCGGAATTTAATTTGAAGCAGTGTTCCACTTTCTAATGATCATAGTGTTATATCACATTGATACATACCTACATGCTGGCTTAAATTATTGAACTAATACTGTGATTATTATTTGATATCCAGCCTTTAGTACTGTATAAAGGTGGAAGGCCAGAGAATTCCACTTGGGAACATCTTTCACATGTTGCCGTTGGAAATAAGAAAAAGTGCAAAAAGTGTGATCATCAGCAAGCTAATAATAGTCCACCACACAAAATGATCAATGGATTCAGTTTCATCTGCATCAACTTTGTAAATATTCACGCTAAAGTGCACAATCTTCTATACAACCGTAAAGCTATTAAGGTGGTATTCTTCTATAGGATTCTCAGAGGCAGTGTTGAATTAGACTATTTAAAGCTGTTCAGATAGACAATATTCACTTTGTGTGCAGAAGAACAATAACTGTCATTATTTTGTTATATTCCTACTATTCATGTAGACATTCGTGTGTCAAATATTAGGGTGTAGGACAATTGCTCACCAAACAAAATGAAAAAGTGGACACTTACCAGGGAATTGTTAATGAGGAAAAATTAAAAAAAATTAAATGATTTTTTATTTATAAATAAATTTATTAGTATTATATTACCTATATAATTATTGGGATGAATATTACCAATTATTAGGGAATTAAAGTCCAGAGCAACTTTCCATACTCCAAATATTCAGTAGTGTGCTAATAAAAATGCATGTATGTGAAAGACATTATCAAATAAATGGATCATCTAGTGCAAATAGATCTGGCTTTGTTTACAGTGCTTCTGTTTGGTGTACCTTCAAGTTGACCAGACCATCGCCAATGACACTTAACTTCTTTCACCTGGAACCAGTGGCTTCTATAAGCTAGTAGGATAAAAGGGCCCCAGGGCAATTAAATCTGGCTTCCTTTACAGTGATTCTGTTTTATGTACAGTCAGAATTTGTTGATCCGACAAGGTTTGTTGCAATATGTGGGATTAACGAGAATATGATTATCGAGTTCGTGACATACCGGTAGTCTTTGTCATACATTTTTAAATCATACAGATATACGTCAGTATTTAAACCAAAATTCAATAACTGCACGCAAGACATGGAATGGCATTTAAGCCATTCAGCATTTTGATGTTTGTTAATTACAGACAGTATAAAGAAATACTTGTGTCATTATTTGAGTGATAAATTTAAATGAGATTATTATGGCTTGCTATGGTTTTTTTCTGTTCTTAAATGACTCAATATTTTATTCAAGTATATTTATACTTAGTGCCCAGTTAAGAAATATAAAATATTGAAAGAATATAGATAACACAAACAAATATATTAAAAGTATACGATGTAGACTTAATAATAGGAATACTGACAATGTACACCTATAGACAACATCTCAGAAAAAAAAATGTATTATATGCAATGTTTGTGTTTTCAGATTTAAGAGTATAAGACATTTGTTTGTAATCATTACATGCGTACAATGAATTGAATAAAATTCAATTACATACACTATGACGATTGAATATAACAGCTGTAGACTATATGTAACACCCATGTTTGCGAGTTTTAGAATATGAGACATCACTTTGTGTTTGTTACATTTGTACAATGAATTACAAAAATACAATTACATACAATGTTTTGTGTTTATTGAAACAACTATATTTATGAAAACTTACATAAACATAATCAAAAAATTTGAATGTTGGCTAAATGTCCCCCCTGCAAATATTGGCTAAGTGTCCGTTGACTAAATGTCTGTTGGCTAAATGTCCCGGATTCGCAATGCCCTACCAATTAGACCACGGAAGCAATAAAGACAGTAATAAATCATACACAGAGGATCAAGGAAGAAACACAATTAAGGTACCAAAAACTGCATATAATTCCTTTAGCAAAGAATGAAAACAGTTAATATGATCCATATTTATGTCATAATATTAACACAAAATGGAGAAAAAACAGGGATCAAACAAATAAACAGGGAATGGATAGAAATTCACCATATAAACAAGAACATGTGCTTTTATTTATTGTAAACAAAGACAACTGGCCAAGCAGGAGAGTATTTCAGTCATGTGAACATCATAATGCAATTGGACATTTACCAGACAAGATCACTAGCTCATCAAAATCTCTCCCATCCTTCAAGCATGGTTCTTATAATTTTATATTCAGTAAATATTTATGAATATGACATCTGAAATGGTTACAACAGTAGATTTTAGCATTATTTCAGATCTGGAAACTATCGACTGATAAATATTTGTCGTTTAACATGACACATTTTCTGCTGAAAATCAGTCCAAAATCCAGCCTACAAACAAGAACAGTGGTTTTTATTGACCGTTGGTGAGGTATCGGCACAGGTGTTTTAAACGATGATACTTTTTCCCACCGCTAATAGATCCAAAACAGCGGAAATCAGTGGAAAACAAACTTGAGACTACTGCATATCTTGCCTCAGATAAAAATCTACACATCCCGGGCATCTGGGCTACCAATTTTCCGGCCGTGAATTGATGTCTAAAAAACTAAATGTCTAAATATTTAAATAAGTAACTCGTGTCTAAATAACTAACTGATGGCGAAATAACTAACTGATATCTAATAAACAAATTGGTGTCTAAAAATACAATTTAATGTCTAGAAAACTAAATGTCTAAATAAGTAAAGGACCTGTTTATGACATGATGTTATAAACCCTGGATTAATCCATGGTTTTTGACATTGTGTCATAAACTTGCCAACCCTGGCTATGATGCATGAACCTGTACTTTGATAGAAACAGTACTTAGGTAGCAAAAAACTGTCAAACATCATAGTGCAAGGGTAAACATAATCTGCTAAACCAATTAGTTGATTAAACAACACCTCAAAATTATTTGTGGTTCCTTCTAAATTGAATGGATTCACTGTCCTTTGGTGCTTTTCTGTTGAATTCATCTGACATATCCATTGTAGTAGTTTCTAAATTGATTTAACTTAATCCTATTGTCTTGTCAGGTTAATTATCATCAGTGTGTAGGGGCCTGTGGTAGTTATAAGACTCTGATGGTTCACCTTGATACATTAAAATCATGATTGCAATACTTTGTTAATAATTCAATAAAGAAAGGAAATGAACATTTTCAACAATTTCTTCCATGCTAAATGAAGATTTACTCCTATACTAAAAGAAAAACACAGGTTCAAGGCAACTTCCTTTCAAGAAACTATAAATACAATTAACCTTCTGCATAAGATCCTAATCATGATCATATACATTACTGCAAAAGAAGAAAAAAAATAGACATTTCATAACATTTAATTACATATAAATCTGAAAATCACATTTGTGGATAACCCTGAAACCAATTATCTGCTGATGTTATTAATGGACATCTAGAATCAATTTATTATTTACATTTAAAATTACCCAAATATGATATAGTGTAAGCCTTCCAGTACACTATCATATTGTACACTGAGCTATGGAATATTAAAGATCCTCAGTGACTGAGAATCTTCAATATTCCATATTCAAATTCAGTAGATGATGGTGCATTTTAATGTGGTCACCCACAATACTGTGACTTGAGAAATTAATTATTCTATCGGTATGGAAAAGTTGGATCAATTTTCGGATTTTGAATGTTACCTTCACCATCAACAGCAGTAACCATACTCACGCGAATAAGGGCCCCAGCAGCTATTGTTTTTGATGACTGTTTTCCCCCAGTGGCTATTCAAGTATTCCCCTATTCAAGCAGAGGCATGTTGGTCTCTGATATAAATGATTATCATACTAAAAATATTGTTCCTGCCTGCTTGTTTCGGCGTGCATTTCTTCCCGACAAAAGACATTGAGTTAAAACGATCTTGACTTCCCATAGTTGTAGTGATCATGTGACCCTCAATAACTCAATGATGGCATTATATTACAGAGAAAAAACAAAGACGATTGATCACTTAGAAACAAAGTTTTACTTGTAACTGATGAGCAATTGACAATTTATATGATAGAATTAGTTTTGTGCATGATTATTTTCGCCGAGAATATTCCATAATAACAGTATAAATTAACTGATATGAACATCAATGGCAAGTATGCTGCTGACGTCAGAATAGAGTGTGGGTGATGATAAATGAATCTATACTAGAGTATTCGTACATGTGTACCTTCTTTGTTTTCTTCGAGCGGGGCGCTAAATCATACAGGGGCACTTATTTTAATTCAAATCATATTTACCCCTGGCCTCTGTTCAAGCATGCCCCTGTTTAAGCAGAGGCCCTTATTTGCGTGAATACGGTGGTCTCTATAGTCTATAGCAATGGAGAAAAGACTTTCTGACGCTATTTCAAATTTATTTGCTTGGTGAATGCAGATGTTCACAGCCCATGTGATCAGTAAGGTAACAATACTGACTGCTCCATGCCTCATTCACACATAAGTGTGCCAAGAAGTTCTTGCCTGTTCATTGAGCCAGTTAATTGTTTTTTCGGTGTATTTTTAGTTTTTATAATTTTCCTATGTCAGTTATACTCTTATTCTCATGCTTTATCAAGCATGTACTTACTTGATTGTTTAAAAGTAAATTGCAGCTTGGTGTTAATAATTTCAAGTAGTTTTCATAACATTTGTTTGCTAAAAGTAAGAGATATGATCATGACATGTCACACTTGAAACAATCCAAGCCAGTCACTCACTGAAATAATTTATTTACATTTATACCGTACTTATATGGGTTTTATATTAGAAATTTCTATAAGAGTGGGATTCCAGGCAGCTGTTCAAAGTTTGGTGCTTAGTTTATTTCAATAACCTGTTATGTGTGTGATATATTAATCTTAGTTGTACATAAACAGCAAGCTGTAAAGCATGCTCTGTATAATGTATTGGTTTATTATGTATTATATAGTATCTGGAAGCCAACAAAAACAAGGCTATGATTAGTGTTGCAGTGATGGCTGAAGATATCCAGACAATGTACAGGTTAGATTTAAGTGTGTGTATGTTGATGTGAGTGATCGTCAAATTTTCTATTTGCTCTCAGAATTAACTTAGGGAAACTGAAAAGCAAGCCAGCAATGCATCGTGTGGAATATATGTTATCGTTTTAAATTTCCAGCAGGGATTATGGTCGAAAGAAGAAAAATGCTTTCAGGTTATCAGTGGAAAAAGGTAATTATTGGGACCGTGGCCAGTTCCAGATGTTTTAGGCAACCTACTGAAACAGTGAAAGTGTGCACTGACAAAAAGCTAAATTACTCTCAACCAATTATACGTTTGTATTTGCTAATTTGAAATTGTTCTGATAACTTTAATTGCAGCCTATGACTACGTAAGAGCATCCACAAAACGACACTCAGCTGACAAAGGTCAAAAATACAACAAGTATGAAAAACGATATCTTGAAAAAAAACAGAAACTGCTGGATTGTGAAAGGTGGAGTTTTTTTTACATATGCTACACACTCTTCTTAGTTATATTATATTCTCACAGCAATATATTGTTAATTGTCATTTTGATATGATGTCCTACAGACAATAGTGTCACCTAACTCTGATCAATTCTATGTTTTGTACATATATTTTCAGCGTTGTCACTTCCTCTGATAGTGATGATGATGACAAAAGTTTCTCATCGGATAACCCAGACTACGTCATTCAGAATGTATGTTCTTTATTTTAGCTGCCTAATAATGCTAAAATAATGCTGTCACTAAACGGAAATAGGTTAAATTGAATATTTTGTATATTTTTTCAATACAGACCTAGTGATATTTGCAGCCAGTGCAGTATTCTGGTCTGACTGTTTTCAGGATGGAAATGCACTGAATGATTGTTTGAAAAATATGTACAAGAAAACGCCCACAAAAACTGATCCTTCTAGCAGTCATAAACATCAGTCGCAGTCCTCAAAGAACTTAGATGAACACATTAATGATACTGGACCCAAGATGCACTCATTATTTGTGATTGATAGAAAAGGCAACCATTCTCATCTTGTTTCTGGATCACCAGTTCATGCTACATCCAGTACCGTTGTAGAAAGAACAAAAAACAAAGATGCGATCACCAAAGAACCAAGACCGAATTCTGGCTCTTCAGTCAGTGGATCTAGAGGTGGAACTCCATCCAGAATGTTGCCTAGTGATACAAAAACCTGCAGAACACCAGATGATGATGATGATGATGATCCAGAATTAATAATATTGGATATAACGTCAACAGTATCCGATGATCCCGACTCCACTGAAGCCAAATTGGATCAGCTGATGGACAATAACTGCGATATATCAGCTGAGCTTGGAGCCAAGCCAAAGCACAAAAATGGCTTAGAAACAGAGAGAGGAATACAGAGCAGATGTGATGTCACTGAACCACATCATGAAGAGTTTGACATCTGTCAGTTACCAGGCGATGGTGGTAAAGCTAAACCGAATAAGGTAATTATAACTGTCTGCCCTGCTGCCAATGCTGTTCTACTTCATTATTATTATTATAGATGTACTACATGTTGTACCACCAAAGTTTTAGCTCATGTTTTTTCATTGTTGCAAACATGGTAGAAGTTATTTTCTTTACATCCACATCAGTCAACTATCAAACAAAAGCAGACAATATATCTATTATTAATAAACCAGACAATAGTTAATAAGCTCAATGTTATGCGTATTTTAGACATTTTATCAAAATCATATGGTAACATGACCTGATCATGTGATTTTTTAGTTACAGTGTACAAAATTGTAACTAGAAATTTGTAATAAATGTACATTTCTCAGATATTTACCACTTAGATGGATTTTCTTTACTAGAGATATATTTATCATTATTACATTCAAGTTACTGGCTGTGCATTTAATCTTTTACTGAACATTTCTTATTCTATGACAACTCGATATAAAGTAATAAAGAAAATCTACACAAAACTTAGCAGTGTGTGATAAAAACGAGAAAAGAGTGGATTATATGGAAAGGGACTTCACTCTCATTAGACAAGTGTGATACTTCAGCTCTGGCTGTAATAATTTTCCACATGGACACAAGTATATATATATATATATATATATATATATATATATATATATATATAATTATCTAGAGAATTTGTTGACGAGTTTGGTAAAATATGCTCGCCAATATTCATATTGCCCAAGAAGGGTTGGCATGTCATCAGTCTCTGTTTGGAAAGAAGCAGGCTTATCATCAAACATGCTACTAGATTTCATTAAAATAGAGGCTCATCATATGCTTATAGCTATGCCATTGTATACAATTTCATTTTGAAGATGTGTGTGTGCTGCTATTACATGCTATTTTTTCTAATGGAATATATAATGCGTAGCTTTCTCAGTTTCTGATCATCTTACTTAATCTGGTGTTTGTTCCAATTATACATGATGTGCTGTGGCCGGTTATATTACTGGCTCGAATCCTCATCAGTCGTTTTATGTCTCACAGAAAAGGGAAACACGACATAAGAAAAGAAAGAAGCCAAAGATAATGGATGGGGTTTCTAAACGGCAGGAGTCAGATGTGTACAGATCAGATGTAAAGTTTTCTGACATTGGTGGAAATGACAGTACACTGAAGGTTTGTTTAGAGTATTAGTAAAATGTATTGTGGTTATCATTGTGTTGTATTAGGTGCAATACTTGAAAGTTGATCAATATCATGGCTGTTGTGTGCCATTGTCCTTCAGGAGATCTGTAAGTTGCTTGTCCATATGAAACACCCAGAAGTCTATGAGAGACTGGGAATAACGCCACCTAGAGGATTTTTACTCCATGGTCCACCAGGATGTGGAAAAACTCTTATGGCACATGCAATTGCTGGGGTATGTCATGAAAATAATTCTCAGCATTTTGATTAGAATGGATATTAGCCATATGTGATAAAACAGACTGCTGTTAAGTGCTTAAAGATGTTTAAAAAAATATATATTGTTCTGTTTCAACAAGACTTTTTTAAGTTGTTGGTGACAAAATAAGGGGAATCTGTATCATGTTTATATATTGCTGTATACTGTTTGTCAATTTAGGAGTTAGAGTTGCCATTTATAAAAGTAGCTGCTACAGAGCTCATATCGGGAGTTTCTGGAGAATCTGAAGAGAAAATACGAGAACTTTTTGACAAAGCTGTGGTAAGTTTATATTGTGGATTTAAATGTTGTTTTCCTTGTGTATCACTTTTTAAACCGTGGAGTAGCTGCTAACTGTAAAAAAAATTATAAAATAAAAAAATGTGTTTATATGAAACAATTTGTGCAAAATGGATGGAGTAAACCTGTCTTACTGAGACTGGATGGTTGAGTATTTACAGGATATTAATTAAGATTTTTCAGATGCGAGTGTATGAGTCCAGTGCTGTTTAACATCAATGTTTGTCATAACAGTTCCAGAGATTTGTCAAAATAGAGATTAACTTTCTTAACTCACAAAATTGCAAAAACCTAATTATTTTCATGTGTGCCTGATCATGATCAAATGAGCACTGTATATATTTTTAATTTTTTATTAACAATTTTCTCCTCAGAATATGGCACCTTGTATTTTGTTTATTGATGAAGTTGATGCCATCACACCAAAGAGGGAAACAGCTTCTAAGGACATGGAGAGACGTGTAGTATCACAACTGCTGACCTGTATGGATGGTGGGTAACTTAGCTGGGGTCTGTTATCTGGTGTTCATTAATATCTAGGTGATTGTATCAAATGTAATTGTGACAGTGAGGTCTTGTAAAGTAAAACATAACTTTGTATTCCAACAGCATTTTGTTGTTTGGGAGTTTTGAATACATTAAGATTTTAATGTTGCACTTAATATATAATTATTTACAATTTGTTGTCATTTTATTAAATTGTAACATTCTTTTGTTAAATCTACATTATTATTATTATTAGATTTAAATCGGAAACAAGCAGGTCATGTACTAGTTTTGGGAGCCACAAACAGACCAGACTCATTAGATCCAGCACTCAGACGAGCTGGCAGATTTGACAGAGAAATATCATTAGGAATACCTGATGCAGATGCTAGATTAAAGTAAGCTATCAGTTGTAACATGACATAAAATGCAAGTTTATCATCTGCTCTACCACCAGTTATATGTGCACTGATATAATAATGTTAAAAGCACCAATCAGAATCTTTATTATGTATCAAATTATTGATATTTTGTACTTTCCAGAATATTGCAAGTTTTATGTAAAGATATGAGGCTAGGAGAACAGTTTGAATTCAAAGATCTTGCTTCTTTAACACCGGGATTTGTGGGAGCTGATCTAATGGCATTAACTCGGGAAGCTGCTATTACTGCTGTAAATAGGTTAGTGGCTGTTTTGGGGCAGGTGCACACTTCAGTGAGTGGTTCTGTTCTCATGTATAGTGGTTTAAGGAAATCATATAAACATATACATAGCTACATGTATATAACATATAACACACACACACACATGATCTTTCACAGCACAAATGTTCTAGGTAAAAAATGCTGGTATCTTATAATTATCATGGGAGTGAATAGGATTTATCTGCAAAATACTATTTTCATTTCCAAAGTTCAATTATTTATATGGTGGTCCATCACACTGATGCAGCCTTTACTTGAGCCCTCTGGTTTGAGAAAGATCTGTTAATTTCACATCCTGGTTGACCTAATTCTTTCATTTCACCTGATTGTCTTCAGTGACCAACATTATTTAATTTATCATTTACCAAATGATCCGATATTAAGTGCCCCTAACATTCCATTGTAAATCCTGCTTATAAGCTAAATACACATGAGAGAACATAGTCAGCCATTATTTAGCATACCATATATTTTGTAAGACAATTAAAACAATATTTAATTCTCAGTACTAAAGTACATTTAAGACTCCCAATTTGGCTCTATCTGAAGTCTTTCACTTCACTTCATTAAGTTTGTAAGCTGGATCAGGCTACCATGTGCACAAAATGGCAAAAAAAGAATGACTAGGTGACACATTACAAAAAAGTAGTGTACATCTGAAATACTAAATGATGGGATGGACACTTCGATAGCACGGTGGCTAAAACACTGCAAATGTCGAAGTCTGAGTTTCAGTCTGCTCGCGGTACCTGCGTTTGTAGGATCTTTCTAAGGAAGTGACCACTTTGTCATATGGCTCATGTGTAACAAGTACTGAGGCTAGACAAACCGCTGACTCGTCATATGGCTCATGTGTAACAAGTACTGAGGCTAGCCAAACTGCTGACTCATCATATGGCTCATGTGTAACAAGGCTATACAAACTGCTGACTCACTCGCTCCAAAATGTGCAATTCCTCTATCTAACTGTTCTGCTTTGGTAAGCTATATATGTAAGTCTTACCGGAGTAATATGATATCAACAGATCCATGTTACTTTGTTTATAATAAATTTAAGTGGTGATGTTGGTTTTCTGGTGTCTCATTTCTGTTATTATTACTTCGAAATGAAGGAATTTCGGCCAGAATGTTAATTTTACTCGCATAATCATCTCTAACCTGAAGAAGTGTATTTCTTTAAAGCCAATTCCAGCATGACTGTGTTCGTTTCAGAGTCTTTCAAAACTTGCAGTCCGACACTGGTGTCTTGCTGGCAGCTGGTGACATTTGTGGCCAGAGTGAAGACAAAGCTGAAACAGCTAATGGTAGATCGTCATTCGTTAATGACTCAGAGAACTGTGGACATGACTCTCACCATCCAGATATGGTGATTGATCTTGAACAGCCGAGTGAGTTGAGTAGTGGGTGTGATGAAATGACTGCTGATAATGGTGATGTCATCATTGACGTCACTTCTGCCACTGAGAGTTCAGTGGATGATAGAAAGCCGAATTCTTTGTCAGGAATTGTTGGTAAATCCTCAGCCACTGAGGTCAAAGACAAATGCCACACGTCAGTGGGACATCAACCTGGTGGTCATTCTGAATCTCCAACAAAAACCGATGAGTATTCAGAATTTAAATCAAGTGAGTATTTGTTATCTCTATGCGTTTAAATCCCTGTTCATATGTCCCATGTGCGACCAATGTGAAGACTAATTAATCCAAATCAACTTTATGGTTTTAACGGGTGTACCAAATTTAGCATTTCATGTCTAGGAAACATAGTTGCATTTTTGGCTTTTGGGTGGAAAATTGGTAGCCATCATAATTATTATTATAAATTATAATTATGGTTAAATAAACACTGCTATACATGTATCCATTGTTTTTTGTAGTTATTGTTGTAAATGGATTGCTGATTGATTCAATCTTGATAAACATTTTAATAAACGATATTTAATTTCATATTTTAGTACTCAGTTGGTTAAAGAATTACCCACCTCTCAGTAGTAAGCAATTAGATGATTTGTTTATTACCATGGATGATTTTAAGGTATAGTATTTTATTAAACCAGTTAAATATCTATATATAAATATGTTATGACATTCTGATGTGTTGTTAAACACTGCATGCTCACTTACCTGCTGACTTATTTACTTCGGAGTTCATTTATCACAAGGGAAGATTATCAAAAGCACCAACCTACATCATTTACATCATTGTCTTTTTGTATTAACATGGGTGTACACAATTATGTTCACATAACCTATGTCAAAATTATTATTATTATTAATTCACAGCAAAAAGTTATTCTGCAAAGCATTGTTCCCAGATCACATTTTTAACATAATATTTAGACTCATTTCAGTGTATGTCCATTTCCTGTTATTGAGTTTGTTCTTCATCACAGGAAGCTTTGAATCATGTTCAGCCATCAGCGAAGAGAGAAGGTTTTGCCACAATCCCTGATGTTACATGGGATGATATTGGTGCCCTTAAGGCAGTGAGACAGGAGCTACAAATAGCTATAATGGTTGGCAGATCAGTTTATTAATTACATACTGGTGTTCCGTTTTTGGATTGTTTGAAATTTAAGCATATAACCAACTTGCACCATATAAGGCATAACTGATTTTTGTTATATTTCTCTATAATTTACCCTGATATATATATATATATATATATATATATTATGGTTAATATTTTTGTTTCGTTAGGTAATTAATTTATATATGGCAGTTGGTTGCGGAGAGTATATACATTTATATATAAATATATCAATCCATTTGAAATAAACTGATATAGCTTTTCCAATGACGGTGTGTTGTTTAATTCTATTCAGGCTCCAGTACAGCATCCTGAGCAGTTCAAAGCTCTAGGTTTGACGAGTGCTCCAGGTATACTATTGGCTGGGCCTCCGGGCTGTGGAAAAACATTATTGGCTAAGGTATGTCTAATAAACAAACATTAAAAACCAAGCAGGCAGGCAGATGGATTTGTAAAAATAACATTGTTTTACTTGTTATTAATGCCCCCTTCCACATGCAGAAAGGCGTTTATATTTATAATTCTTTCACAGTTGATGATTAAAAAATAGGCAAACCATATATTTTGATTGTGTAACCCGACACAAGATATCTACATTATTATTTTGCAGGCCATTGCTAATGAATCAGGCATTAACTTCATCTCAGTAAAAGGTCCCGAACTGCTAAATATGGTAAGTGTGTGATTAATACTGCATACCACATAGCTGCTAACAGTTTTACAGTTGTGAGCCTTTGTGTTTTATTTATTTACAAATTTACTAGCAAGTTCAGTAAATTGCATGTGGGAATATTTATGGAGAAGATCTTACATTTCACACATGAAAAGTATAATTGTTCATAGCAAATTTGAATCTACTGTGGTAGTGATAGGAAACACTCAAAAGATGACCTTCTGTTGGAAATTATGTGCCTTAATAAAAATAAATATAATGAAACTAGCATTTGCTGTGGATGAATTATGTTTTGCTTTGTTGATGTTCTAAGCATACACATACAATCTGATGCCATAATCTCAGCTTCCCATGATGGATATGTGTTTGTACTGATGATTTATCAAGCACTAGTTACACAGTAATCCATCTCGTGCAACCAGACATGCATTTATGGATCAGTCACCAGCTCAGATCCAGAAGCACTGATGGGAGAGAATCTGAAAATATATCATCAGAATTTCTTGTATTTTAGTATGCCACTCTACTGATTGGCCAATCATGCCCTATAAAAAATATACCAAATATAATTATCCACCTTGGAATTATTTGAACTCATTGAGTAATAATAGTAATAATTATAAAATATTAGTGTGTGTGTGTGTGTGTTTGTGTGAATAATTATCAAGAGTTTAATATAAGTGAACTGCTTGTAAGTCCTCCTTTTTAACATTGTTTTAGGTTAAGTTTATGAAGTCATAAATGTTGTATGATGTTAAGTAAAAACTATTTATTCATAGATAATAAACCACCTTTGTAATATAATATTAATGTTCAGTTTATTACATGATGAGTCTAAGAATTATACTGTCATACACCTTTTTATATTATCTGTGTATAAATTACAGTATGTAGGTGAGAGTGAGCGAGCTGTACGTCAGGTGTTCCAGAGGGCTAAGAATTCAGCTCCATGCGTCATCTTCTTCGATGAGTTGGATGCTTTATGTCCTCGTAGATCAGGATCTAGTGAGGTAAGTACACAGAGTATTGGAATAGAGCTAGGTGGCTGTATCATCCACATAATGAGCAAGTTAGAACATTTTATTACGAACTGAAGGATTGAAGAGAATATATCTAATGGATACTAGAATATAATATAGCAGACAATTTGTCTTAATTTTGGTCATTTGAAACACAGGTACAAATTATAAATATAATGTGTGTGTGTGTGTGTGTGGTTTATTAGTGGTTTAGAACATGGAAGAACATGTGTATGCTGAAATAATTTTTGTAATACTTTCAATTAGTCTCTAAACAAGCACAACTATTTCTGATATTCAGCATGTCTAGTTCTTTTTTGTGTGTATGTGTAACAGGGTGGGTCTAGTGTGCGTGTCGTCAACCAGCTTCTGACAGAAATGGATGGTCTAGAGACAAGAAAACAAGTATTTATCATGGCAGCTACAAACAGACCGGGTATGTAAATCACTTATTTAAATTATATTATATATTAAGTCATTGTAAATGAACATATTTTAATTTCTTATTTTTACTATTGGTTAGTTACTTTATCATATAACTGGCAATAAAAGTGTTAAATGCTATTTAAAATCAGTTGATACTTACAAGTGATGCTGTATGAAAAGAATTAAAAAATCTCTTTAAATAATATTTAATACTTTGCTGGGGATTGTTTAGTTTTTATATATGTCATTAATATTTTTATCAATGATTAAATCAAATAAATAACCTGGTTAAAATTAGTTCTTAATTATTTAAATAAATATTGATTTCAAGTTTATACACACACACACACACTGTCATTAAAAGTCAACTCTATTATGGTGTACCTGATGCTATCATATACAATATTTAAATAGCTGATAATAATAATAATTATTATTATGATGATTTGTAGATATCATAGACCCAGCCATACTGAGGCCAGGACGTCTAGACAAAGTGTTGTATGTAGGTCTTCCTGATGTACAGGACAGACTTGATATCCTGACAACAATAACTAAGGTAGGAACCTGTCTATTATATTTTAAGAATTAATATACAAAATATATCATCTGTTTGCTAATAGATTTAGGTTAAGAAGCTTTAAACGAGGGTTAAATATATAATAATAATTAGTTTTTACAGGTTAGCTATTAAGTTCCCAATTTTTAATATACATAGAAAAAACTAAATTAATGCAAAACATACATGTTAGGATTTATAAATTGAGTATATTTTATAGTGGTGAAAAGGGGAATTATAAATTAAAAATATAATGCTGGCACCTATGTAGATATCCAATCACCAACAGTAATCCATTAACTGTGCCACCATTTATATAGGTCAGACAAAGCTTGATTATTTTAAATAAGAACCTGATGTCATGTTAGCCATCTGATGTTGTTAGCAGTTATATTTAGAAAGTTTGTTTCCTACTTGGTTTGAATGATTGAGACTAGTTACATGATAAAAATGGGTGAAACAGCTAATTAAAAGTTAGATAAAGCCACATTGAGAGAATGGTAGTGTCCTCTTCAAATTATGTGTTTAGAATTGGTCTCTTGTATTCTGCTGAATATCACAGCCGATGATTTAAAGCAACTGACTCCAGATTTCCTTTTTAGTACTGATTTATCATTAAATCCTACTTATTTATTCAAGCAGTATGTCTGTGGTCTTTTAAAGCCATTATTATTAGTAGGAGCAGCTCCATTTTAAATTGCTACATTCCATCATATGTTGTCCAGACATTGACAAATAGACTTGGGTCATTCATCAGTGCTGAAGTCATCTAAGAAATATATCTAGTTGCATTCATATTGCACCAAATTAATACTAGACACTTTGTTGTGTTAAGCTGGAAAAAAGTTAAAAATGTACAGGTAATAAATTCAGTCTATGTCAGCAAAGATTTTTTAACCTGTTAGAAATAAGATCATCAGTTGAAGGCGAGTCTGTTATTAGTTGTCAATAATTACCTATAACATTTATAAGATAATAATAGTATGTAAACATTTACTGATCTGTTGATCATTAGAGTGCCCATAACTCATGTTCGTTTAAGTTATCAATCAATAAACATACCTTAAAAGCTCATTAATTCAAATCCAAATGAACCTACAAATAGGATAATGTTAGAATAGAAATAAAGCAATGGCTGTAAATTACTGTATTCATGCTGGTTCCAATGGTATAGTGGATGGAGCTACCTCGCTGCAATTCAAAAGTGGCCATAAAACATCAATCATCATCATCCCCTCGCTGCAATCCTCCAGCTTGTTTGTTTGAATATATCCGAGATGTGACCAGTGCCATGGCTAAACAACTCAAGTCATTACCATGGTGTTTAACTTGTATTTGATAATTTATGGTAATGTTTTAAACTAATTGAAGCCATTTAGAATTACATTATTCACCAAGTGTTAAATAGCCTTCTTTAGTAAATAATCAGTAATAATCTCCTAATTTGCAGAACGGCACCAAACCATTGTTAGATCCTGACGTCAATCTGAACACTATAGCTGAAGACAAGAGATGTGAAGGATACACGTAAGATAATACTAATATATTTTATTTGTCTTTCTCTTTATGTATGTGTGTGTATGTATGTTTGTCTTTTTAAAGTACTATGTATATATAATCAGTTGTTTCCAAGAACAATCAGTGTTAGTGTAAAGATATACATATCACTACACATAATTTACATACAGAAATCTTTTACTTTGGAAAGCTTATGCAAATACCTTAATTAGAAGTACACATGTATTAATTTATATCAATTGTCAGAGATTTGGCTAAACATTATTTCTTTCATTGCTATATTACTGATTTATTGTAACTGTTATCTTGTTTTGCATTCATTTTGTCCTTTGTATTGTAATACAAACTATTCTAAGTGTAAACTGCTCCCTGATTATTAGTGCCATAAGTTTGAGGTTTAGAACTGATCTACTCTATCTATGTCAATGGCCGTATTATCCATAAGGCTGAAGGGACCAGGAGCCTGTAAATTATTTTAAGGCTCCAATGGTTGAACCAACTTTTTGGGGGAAAGCACAAAACTGCATAGCTATTTTAAGTAAAAAGTTGAAATATATCAAAGTCATTTACGGTGAGAATCCGTTAATCTGACAAGGTTTGTCACATGATAATATGTTGGATAAAGGTAAATGTCGGAATATCGAGTCCATGACATACCGGTAGTCAGTGTCACACATTTTTAGATCGTAAAGACATGCCATTGTTTATAACCAAAATAATACACATCATCCACTGGAACCACAATGACACTTATAAACTCGTGGTGTATTTATTTATTTTCAAGAATTATTACACAATAAATGACCAGATCATTTTGATGTTTGTTAATTACAGGACATTATAAAGAAATACTCGTGTCACTTAGTCCATCAGATTAACTCATGATCTGCTCATTGGAAAGATCACACATTTGTGTTTGTAATTAGCAATGAATGATTATGATTGGTTATTAGATAGCCACAGGCAATGGAAGCATTGTGTGTCAGTGTGTATAGTCAAGGACGATTGTAATTGGTTACGCTATAGCAATTATTGCATATGGTGGTTAATTAACCATTACTGACAACATGCCGGTGTGTCTTGCGTGACTGAACCAGCAGAAACATTTGGCAACATTTTCATGTTGTCATATTATCGAGGTAATTTTAAATTGAAATGCCACATTCTGTTGGCGAAATTTTGCCGGATTAAAGAGTCATTTATAATGGAGCTAAATCCATTACAGACAATAATGTGTCGGAAGGTGGATTTGGTGGATAAACAATGTCCAGATTAATGGATTTTGGCTGTATTTTATTTTATACATTACCAAATTATACATAATTTATACAACACTCCCTAGACATCTATGCTTCCAGCAAAAGTAATAAAAGTGATCACTATCTCCTCGCTGTGTCATGGTGGAGTAGCATGAGCCAGCCTCCCCACTATTAGTTCCAACCGGAGTACGTAGGTGGTGCATGAGCTGTTTCTCTTTCCTTTTGCTATCCATGGCTGTTCAATAAAAGTGCTCTTCAAATTTAGTTGGAAACCTCCGAATATTTATTAAGAATCAAGTGTGTTTGGATTCATAACAACTACTTTATAATGGTGGCTTGTGGCTTATGGCAAGAGCTCCTTTCATCATTCACCTGTTATGATTTATCGATTCGACAAGTGTCGTTTCACATTAATATCCCATTATGCAGTTTATTACTTCATTGTTTCAAATAATGAAATAATGATGAAATAGTATTAATTTTGATAACATTTGTTACAAAATAATTTTGCATGTGAATTATTGGAAGTAAAGATGCTGTTTGTGTGCTCCTATGTGTTTGTTGGTTGTGCTGTGTTTCGTGCAGTATTGTTTAACTGTTTGTAATGAGTATATCATTTACGATATGAAATGTTTTGCAAAATATTCCAAAATATTAATTATGTTTGGGGAGTTCGGAAAAAATCCTATCCCTTCTGTGGTCCTACCCAAAATTGGACAAGACCTGATTGGTGAATGTTTGTCATATAAGGCATATATTTGCCTTAAATATGGAACAGCTAATGCAGTTTCTGTTCTCTGCAGGGTGGACCCATAGAGAAACGCTCACTAATTTGGCCAACTTAGTTAGCTCCTCAGGAGTGACTAAGCCTACTGCTACAGTGACCCAGCTTACCAGGTCACCTTGTAAGGTCTCTGTCTCTGGTTCGCCAGAGACATCAGTGACCGGTTTTGACTGTTCATATCCCCATGAGGTTGGACCTCCCCCATTGTTGCGCTGCCCTGAGAACTCGGGTTCTCAGGGCCAAGTTGACCCGACTGATTCCCATCAGTCAGTCAGTTGGTGTTAATTTAATTTTACGAAAAACCAATTGCTAAAACCTTTTTATGGTTCCTAAGTACCAGTAATAATAATACAGTTGTATTTTCTTTCAGTAAAGGCATCGTTAAACACTTATTAATCTTCATTTAATTCGTGTTTGTTGTGCTTTATGTGAAAATCCCTGGAGAATTGTGTGTGGGGGGACTCGGGAGTGTGTGTGTGTGTGTCCCAAACAAGTGTATGGTTAAGACCACAAATATCTTTATGTAACAGTGCATATAATCCCCTCAGAAAACCCTGAAAATTTGTTTTTCTTCTCTGTGTGTAATATTTGTGTGTGTTATCCTTCATGGCCTGAGGGAATAATTAAAAGGCTGCAGAGTGAAATGATCATTTCCTTCTGATGTGTCATTAAAGGAAATGTTTTGTCTGTTTTATTTTTTCAGTTCTTTAAACACACAATACATCTATGAAAATCACATCAAATAATTAAAGACCAGTTTAATGTGTAGTTTTATCGTCATGTTCAAATCTCGGTTATGTCACACATGGAGCCCAGATTAGCTGCATTTGATCTAAATTGATTATTTGGATATTTCAACTTCTCTGAAATTTGATATTTCCAGTTTATCAGAACTGTCATATTCTTAAACACTAGTGAAATTAGAGTATGTGGTTATTTTAATTGTGTGAACGTGGAAATTCAGACCTTTGGAAGCTATCAGAAGCTATATCTGGCATTCTTATAAATATTCACTTCTCCATTGTCATTCAGCAATTTCTCCCATGTTATGGCTGGACATGAATGTACGTGAATCTAAAGCCAGATACTAAAGTTTTGGTTAGTTATGTGTGTAACGTCATCCTCCTCTTTGTGCTAAATCTGAGGATATGTGCATGTTCAGGTGTATATTTAAGTAGCCATTCAAAATAATCTATGTAACCACTAAATCATTCTTAGTAGAATCACCAAGAAAGGTGTTTGTCACCAAAGAATTACTTTAAAAGTACCAAAAAAACACCGATTCATGGTGATCTACCAACAATTCATGTAGAGTGCTCTGAAAAATCAAGTGCCTCTTCTTCATACTCTTCCTCATACTCTTCCTCTGAATCACTTGCTGTGGATGATCTACCACCATTGTTGTTCATAATTATCTAATAAAAAGTCTGTCAAGTTAGATGAGCTCTATTTGTTTTTGAGCATCTGGGTTCTGTGTGATACTTTGACTTGTCATTTTCATGATAGAGTTGGCAAACCTTGGCAGTTGGCTTAGAGTGGTCTGCCAGGGCTGTTAATTTAGTGATAATATCAATTAAGTGTACAATTTTATTGATTAGCATTTCATTAGATCTGTAGGAAACAGTATCTATTTTTTATGCACATAACTTTCTCAAACTTTTAATAACCTTTACCCTACTCATTCAGACTTTTTCACTCACTTACTGACTTCTGTTGTATTACTGTTGTTTACTTTCAGTGGTGCTGACTTAGCAGCTCTGGTACGGGAAGCAGCAGTTACTGCTCTCAGAACATACATGAGTCAGTCATCATTGGATACACAGCCTTTAGCTTTGAAACAACACATAGCTGTAATGTCTTCACATTTTGATGTTGCATTTCACAAAGTTAGACCTTCTGTGTCAGAAAAAGTGAGTAAATTCAAATATCTAATGATAATGTTTATAACAGTTACACTGACAGCACATTTTGAGTTTTATTTGTATAGAGTCTTTATTAACCAAACAACAATTCAGAAATGAAAATGTCTTCCAAATATTAACTCTAATATATGAAATAAAAAAGCTTTATTTATGACAATTCAAGCTGCTCAAGACAACAAGAAGGCTTAAAAGAGTCCCAAATGCTGATGCTTTTGTCAGGGTAATCTAGGTATCACAAATAAATATGAACAGTAATAGCTTGTTTTTATTAAAACAACCAACAGCCCAAAAGGGTGTGTTAGTTTGAAGTAAAAGAACATTTTGCAGAACAATTTTAGCCAGAATTTATTTTTCAATTCAGTTGCCCCTGGGCAAGTAGATTGGATATGCTAATTTTCACCTGATCCAAAATTTTAATTTATTTTTAAATCTGCTATATTTCACCTGGCTACATATGAACATGTATTTGCAGTAAGAAGTGTTTGATAAGAAAGCTTATTCAGTGAAGCCGGTTGCTGCTTTGCTGAGTTACCTGTAGCCATTTTCACTCTCACTATATAAATAAACTTTCAAATTATCAAGAACGCATAGCCAGTAAACTGCAATGAATACAGCTTTTAATCAATGACAGCATTTAAATAGGCACTGTATTGTCTTAAGCCGAGATTCCATATACCCAGTATGCGTAATGCGAATCCATAAAAATGGAAAACATATAAACGTACGAGTGTGATTCTGTATGTGTGGCTGTGTATGCGACAAAATGGACAGTTGAATCCAGAATTTTATGACCGGGTCGATTCAAGTGTCCAAACAGGCTTTCCCAAGAAAAATAGGTAAGAAAGTGAGAGGGGTGACCGAAACATATGGATACCGCAATGTTGCATACACTTTTGGATTCACACACCGCATATATGGAATCTTGGCTTTAGACAAGTTATGTAATTGGCATGCTTATCAGGCATGTGCACACACATATTTGGTGAATTTTTGTCTCAAAAAGGGCACTTGCCTGAATGGGCAAGTGATCGGCGATCAGCACTAGCCCAGCATGAAAATATATTTGCCCCAGGCATCCGGGCAATCGATTTTTCAGGCCCTGGGTGGATGGATGGTCAAGAATCTGTTCTTAAGTTGAATATTTTTCATTATTTCATGCTCAGGACACTAATAATCCCAAGATAGGCCAACAAAGAACAGTATTTTTAAAACTGTTTTCTGGTGCTATCTCAGAGTTGTCACCAGATACTATCTCCAGACCCCACTTTTAGATGGGGAAGCAACTCTTCCTTCCCTAACAAGTCAAATGTACATACTGATCAGTGAAGAGTTGATGATTTCTCATATAATATTTTTTTATGATATCTTATGTACGGTTACTTTGATGTCACAGTGGCTGGTGTATTGTGATGTCAAACTACCAGGTTGTGTTTATAGGCTAAACAAAGAACTCACTCACTCACAGCACATCTGCTTCTATTGCTGAATGAGTTAGAGCATGTGACACATTATTCGTGGTTATGGTGTATGAAAGGTTGGAGGTTCATTGATCATTCTCCAACTGTAACCCTGTAATAGAAGAATTCTTTATATAGACCTATATTTGTCTTGATATATTTTATTGAAAGCATTGATTCTTACCTTCATTAGTATTTGAATAACTGATTCACTCATATCTTAACTGTAAGCTGCTGGCTTTCTATCTTTGAACCTTTTCACTGGGAAAGATATATGTAAATTTTTCATCCAAGAATCAGTTACACAGATAGTTTTGTCAGGGTAATCTAGGTATCACAAATAAATATGAACAGTAATAGCTTGTTTTTATTAAAACAACCAACAGCCCAAAAGGGTGTGTTAGTTTGAAGTAAAAGAACATTTTGCAGAACAATTTTAGCCAGAATTTATTTTTCAATTCAGTTGCCCCTGGGCAAGTAGATTGGATATGCTAATTTTCACCTGATCCAAAATTTTAATTTATTTTTAAATCTGCTATATTTCACCTGGCTACATATGAACATGTATTTGCAGTAAGAAGTGTTTGATAAGAAAGCTTATTCAGTGAAGCCGGTTGCTGCTTTGCTGAGTTACCTGTAGCCATTTTCACTCTCACTATATAAATAAACTTTCAAATTATCAAGAACGCATAGCCAGTAAACTGCAATGAATACAGCTTTTAATCAATGACAGCATTTAAATAGGCACTGTATTGTCTTAAGCCGAGATTCCATATACCCAGTATGCGTAATGCGAATCCATAAAAATGGAAAACATATAAACGTACGAGTGTGATTCTGTATGTGTGGCTGTGTATGCGACAAAATGGACAGTTGAATCCAGAATTTTATGACCGGGTCGATTCAAGTGTCCAAACAGGCTTTCCCAAGAAAAATAGGTAAGAAAGTGAGAGGGGTGACCGAAACATATGGATACCGCAATGTTGCATACACTTTTGGATTCACACACCGCATATATGGAATCTTGGCTTTAGACAAGTTATGTAATTGGCATGCTTATCAGGCATGTGCACACACATATTTGGTGAATTTTTGTCTCAAAAAGGGCACTTGCCTGAATGGGCAAGTGATCGGCGATCAGCACTAGCCCAGCATGAAAATATATTTGCCCCAGGCATCCGGGCAATCGATTTTTCAGGCCCTGGGTGGATGGATGGTCAAGAATCTGTTCTTAAGTTGAATATTTTTCATTATTTCATGCTCAGGACACTAATAATCCCAAGATAGGCCAACAAAGAACAGTATTTTTAAAACTGTTTTCTGGTGCTATCTCAGAGTTGTCACCAGATACTATCTCCAGACCCCACTTTTAGATGGGGAAGCAACTCTTCCTTCCCTAACAAGTCAAATGTACATACTGATCAGTGAAGAGTTGATGATTTCTCATATAATATTTTTTTATGATATCTTATGTACGGTTACTTTGATGTCACAGTGGCTGGTGTATTGTGATGTCAAACTACCAGGTTGTGTTTATAGGCTAAACAAAGAACTCACTCACTCACAGCACATCTGCTTCTATTGCTGAATGAGTTAGAGCATGTGACACATTATTCGTGGTTATGGTGTATGAAAGGTTGGAGGTTCATTGATCATTCTCCAACTGTAACCCTGTAATAGAAGAATTCTTTATATAGACCTATATTTGTCTTGATATATTTTATTGAAAGCATTGATTCTTACCTTCATTAGTATTTGAATAACTGATTCACTCATATCTTAACTGTAAGCTGCTGGCTTTCTATCTTTGAACCTTTTCACTGGGAAAGATATATGTAAATTTTTCATCCAAGAATCAGTTACACAGATAGATTCTTCCATCAGACACAGTCCGTCCGCCAGACATACACCCTTTCAGACATAATCTCACCAACACCCACCTGTGTATTAATGCCTATTTTATACTATCAGAAGACAAACATGCTGAAACCTAAATATACTCAGGGTGTGTGTGTGTGTTATGCGTGCGTGTGTGTGCATGCGTGTATGTTTTACTTAAATTAGGTAGGTCTGTTTACTTAAATTAGTTAAAGCCATTAATAATGGATTTATTTTACAGTAATTTGGTATGTACATAAACATGTAGTTTCATATATATATATATATATATATATATATATATATAGAGAGAGAGAGAGAGAGAGAGAGAGAGGGGGATCCTATGCTATGCAAGTCACTGTAACCTGTCATGGACCTCACAGTGTTCCCGGGACGCTGGTCACTCGGCCGGATCGTCATACCTAAAAGACACGTACCTTGAGTACAGATGTAAATGTAACTATGGATGAGGAAACATCTTTATTTCTGGGGCTTTATTCAGTGACTTTTCCTGTAACTATAAACTGTTACCAATCTGACATTTGAAGCGAACTTTTCATCACCCAAGCTTGTTATTAGCCAGTCTTATGTTTCAGAATCTAGTCAAATAACAAAAACGATTTTACATTTTGTTAGATTTATGTATCATTTCTAAACCTTTCAATATTGTGTGTGTGTGTGTGTGTGTGTGTGTGCATGAGTGTGTGTGTGCGTGTAGTAAACTTGTATTTTATCATAATAAAAAAGAAATAAAAAAAATCTCCTTAGTTTCACAACAGTTTGTCAGCTCTTCCTTCTCCTTCCCTCTTCTATCCTCTTTACTCCCTCACTAATCACCTCCTCTTTCTCATACTTAAATATTTGTATGGAGCCTGAAGATTAAACAGTTAATTACAATATGGAGTAATATGTACATTATATGGCAGGATTACCTTTCACCACACACCCTTTTTACCCCTCTGCTCACTTTCAGACTGTTTTTTCCTATTTTCCATTATTCTTTTTTAGGCTCTCTTGCACTTTTTATTCTTTTTCAAGGCTGTAATGCTAAATAACTGTTTGTGTCTTTTCTCCCATTCCCAGTCACAAAGCATCAGCATTGATAACAAAGTTGTGTTATTTTTTATAGAAGGGAACTAAATAAATAAACAAAATACTTGTATCTAAATATTTAATTTAATTTGAAGTGATAAAAGCATAGAAAAGAATAATCATTATTATAAAAATAACCCATAAATGTCAAACATAAGATTGTGATTCAAGTTATGTGGAATAAACATGAAGATATTACTGTGGATTGTTTGATCCATGAATATGAGCTTGACTCACACTTGCACCAAGTGTGTATACCTTTAAAACTTTAATGTATATAGTAAGTCTATTACAACTAGTTACTTTCATTTTATGCTTAAGATTGTTAGAAGTGGCGTTGATAAATATGACAATACTTGATATATGTTTTCCTCATGATTATGTAGCATTGGTATTTCCAGAAATTCCATTTTGGTTGTGTATATACACGTTACACACCCACTGTTATCTCCTTTTCTGTGCAAATGTACAAAATCGCATATTTTTTATGAGAATGCGTGTATGCTACAGGATATTTCTCCATATTTTACCCATTTCTAGCAAGCCACAGGCATATAACCACACCAACACTAGTATGCGATCTATACCAGACAAATAGAACCCCATAAACCAGCAAGTGAATTAATAATAAATTTATCTATTTACTGTTGATTTTCATCGATTTATAGTGTAATATTAACTGTTCCTTAATTCCCGCCAACTTGGGAATCCTTCCAATAAAGATAGTTTCAGTGATGTATTTTCCCACTTCAACAAAACAAACCAATGACCCGGATGTTAATGTTAGTAGGACATACTGTTTCACGTTCTAGGTTTCCACCAGTCAGTACTAAAATAAACACAATGCTATCTATTTTTATCACTTATTAAGCAGTATATTTTCGCCATTATGGAGGTTCAGCGGCACGTTTGCCTGCTATCAAATTGAATCATCACCCCGAAATATTTATACAAAGCAGAAATGTCACCGACGGGTGTTAAAATTTATGATGTACTATATTTAAATACTCTCTTGCCAAAAATCAATTTAAATAAATATCAAACTGCTGTTTTTGCATTTTGTGGTTTCTTCTATTATTCCCTAAAGGATTTAGTTTTTCACGGTTTGCTCAACCCATATGTGTCCAAATCATTGTTAGTGTGTGTGTGTGTGTGGTGACAGTGATAGTGTATTGTTCCATTCTGCTAAAACATCCCTGTGTATTCTATTTCTATATATGACAGTCATGTCTACAACTAACTTACAAGCCTTGTTATCATTTGAGATCTGTTCTTTTCTAGGATCACCTGCTATACACTAAGATTAAGGCACAGGCAACACCAACTATGTCGGAGTGACATTGCCAGCATTGACGTCATCAAGAGCTGTGTTAAGAGTGATGATGTGTAAGAGTGATATGACCATTCTATTGTTAATAAATCTATTCACTTTTATCACTGTTAAGTATCAGATATGTCCACTGCTTACAGACTGCAAAAAATTATTAGTTAAATAAATATATCATAAATATTTGAATGGCTTCAGCTAGTAAGGGCACTTGATTAAATATACATTATTATTATTATATACTGATAAATGTAACTCTGGATTAACAGGGAAGACGTACACGATGTGTTAGGTGAGGTTTATGAGTTTAGTAATATTGACAACGTTCGAATATATAAGATCCCTTTAAATGGCTTGTATGCCGGACTTCGTGTACACATGTTTTAATCACAAATATCCACTTTAACTTATAGAGATATATTTAACAAGATACATAATAGGCATAATATTGGTAGATATTAGCCAATTCAACAGGACACACAAATGGCGACTTGGTTATTTTAATTTTAAAAATGGTTACTGTATTTTCCAAAATGCTATCAACCCGATTAGCCATCTTAAAGTGTCTGTAAAAGTGAAAATGGGACAGGAAAATATGTCAAAAACCAATACATAAAATTTAAACGATCCAGTCACAGGTGCTAAGCTTAGGAATGCATAGATTATAGCAGCTTCTGACCTGTAGCTCCATTTTAAGTGCGGATAGTACAATCGTAGTTTCGTGTTATTGTACGAGACTAAAAATCATTGCTGTATCGCAGTGTATGGTCGAGACCTTCCCAATCTTGGACAAAACAACGCCTATTATTTCCATTAATTTAGTAACTACAATGTTCTACAGCCAACTGTGATGAGTTGCTGTTGTCCGGTTCACGTATACCATTATAACGTTGTACAGCGATATGAACTTTAACCACCGATGTATCCTGTACGTAGCTAGCCGAAGTAGCAGGGATATGTGACGATGACCTGACCCCGATAGCAACAACTTGGAATCACAATAAGGAGAATAATTCAGAAAATGGGAGCATTTATACACACCACATTCAAGGACCGTCTTGTATAATGAGCACATCATATTTATAGTTTGTAGCCAAGCTCAACGCAGGAAAATCCTTCGATGGTCATCTGGTTGTCTAGTTCATCATAAATATCGATAAGCCCGATTGAATGTGCAAAGTGATCCCAAACAGAAAATATCGTGACAAATATTCCAGAAATTATGAAAAGGTTACAGTTCTCTTAAGTCCATAATGAAGGTAGCCTGGTAGAAGTGTATAATCAGTATACAATATATCATCAAAAGAATGCACTGTTATTCAAAGGGATGAAATGTTTCGGCGATTTTTTTTTAAAAAACGTTAAGAAGAATCGCTTCAAAGTAACAAGGAACTTAATGCTCATTAATTCAAAGCTAGATTTACCACATTTACTACCGATAAAGTCTAGCAATTTCTTCATGAGGAAAACAACAACCGTCAGAAATAATATCATTTCTGATTCCACAAACAATACCTGCAACATTACCATAAATACGGATAATATCTAGTAACTATGCGTTCGAGATGTTGTACCCAGCTGATAGTACTCGAATAAAGCTTGTATTGCAGTCATAATTATTTGAATGAACAGAAACACATTGAACTAGGAAGGAAAAGACTAAATGTGTTCTCATTTACATGTATAGCCTGCTGTTGTAGAATAAGGGGCGATGGGCTCATTCATAAATCATTAAGCATGTAACTTGAATGTAAGACTTTAGTTCATGTATTTGTTATTTCTCGACTAGTCTAAGGCAATACTTCCCCCCCCCCCCCCCCCATCTCCGATAAACTTCCTAATAACAGTGTATAACTAGTCACGTGACTGGTAATACACGCCCATAAAAGCGAACAACGATTTTGTTCAGAACCATCTGGCTTTTTTGTATATTTCACTCGGTAATATCTTCAAACGTCTTGTTCGATTTTAAGGCTGCCAAACGGCCACAAAATATACGAGAAATGTTTCTGAACATAAGTTCCCAGGCTGTGAAGAACAATTCGCATTAAACCTTTTTATAGTATTCTTTTGGAAAACCGGCAATCCTACAAAGACGTATTGTCAAACAAATAAATTATGCCGTATTTTGTGTGATTCACGGTTTAAAACTTCTGTATCCAACGGGTGGATCCAGAAATCATTTATCGGAAAACTTATGACGTGTGTGTGAGCACGCACCCTGTGGGAGATCCTGCGCGCGAACGTCTGTGTGTGTGTATGTATGTGTGAAGTTGATGTTGATAAAACAAATTATACAGTGGAATTTACGTCCAACAGAAATATTGTCAGATAATGATTCAGTTCAGCATCTGTATAAACCAAGACGATAAGAAATGTCATTAGCAGCCTAACTAATTCACAATAAATTTATGGATTAGTCATATGCCATAACTAATGGTAAGTAGGGAGAAAATTGACAACAGCAGTCTTGGTGTCTGCTTTAAAAGCATAGTAAATAAAGTTCGATACGTAGAAGCGGGTTCTCTTCGGCAACCTAGGGGACAGCACGTACATTTTGCGGTGATGGGGCAGTCATCCTATCGATACATGCCTGGCTGATATTTAACTGTTTATGAATCAATACTGTATATAGATTATGGCTGGTGTTTTACGGCCACTTGTGTGCACATGGTAGGCTAAATGTGCCTAGCGACGTCCAAAGGTAATGAAGCGAAGTCAAAGATGAAACACTCTTCAGATATGCCCACGCCAAGATTCGAACACGAGTGGTAGTAATCTGTGAGCCAATACGCTATCGTTAGACCACGGAGTCGCCCTAATACTGTATATATATATATATATATATATATATATATATATAAACACAATAGATTGTTTCTCTAATTTCGTGATAAATGTTGAACAATAAAAGCTGCTATTTAAAGTATTCCCGAATTTCGACCACCTCGCTTCCATTTCCAGCTCAGAACCAAAACATTAACGTAGTACACGATTAGAGATGGACCCCGCTTATCATATACTCCGCACTACGTTAGTATTATCACCACCTACAAGTGATGTAATATGTGTCAACCGATATGGTTGTGGATTAAACTATTTTAGAGCAATTATATAAACACCACGATTAATCTTTTTATAGCGTATTCTTGTGTGTGTGTGTGCGTTAACCATCCCTATATAACCAATACAAAAGAAGTGCTGACCACGGAAAATATGATGTATTCTTGTTACCATTGTTGACAATAGGTCGCGGATCCACGATGTTGGCATCTCGCCAAGTCGTAAACCGCAAGTAGACACTGGACTGACATTGTTAAAGGGACGTTGTTAACGGATTATCAACTTGGTCATCAGGGAGGCTGGGGGCATCGATTAAAATACCAATTAGAGCTGCATAACTTCTACGATTCCCATCACTGGGATCCCTACAGGGTATGTTCCCTAAATAAGAACGATTTTATATTTGGCCCAACGTATTCTCCGATATGTTATTAGAGCTGAAAGGAAGCGACACTGAATGTTCTGTTTGGCCGATGTTTCTCTAAACCTCACTCACTCACTCATCCAAATACTCAATCACTCTTACTCACTCACTCTTTCAACTAGAAATTGCCACCCCAAAGATCATGGAACGTAATTAACTATTTTCACTTTTTGCTTTCAGGAGAAAATCAGATTTTTTAATCAATTTCAAGACAGGTCAAATGCTTCCTTATCTCCATAATGTCGCAAATATCCTGCGTAATAAGTGATAAAAATAGAAAACATCGTCAGTTTTATTTTAGTACTGAGTGATGGAAACCTGGAAAATGAAACAGTATGTCATACTAACATTAACATCCGGGTCACTGGTTTGTTTTGTTGAAAATACATCACTGAAACAATGTATTTCTTTATTGGAAGGATTCCTAAGTTGATGGATATTATGGAACAGTTCATATTTCGCTATAGATATAGATACTATACTAGTGTTCATGTGGTTATGTGCCCAGCTGTATATGTACTTTGCTAGAAATTGGTAAAATATGTGTATACAATCATGTATACCCTGTACCATACACGTGTTCCCTGGCAAAATGATAGCACATACACGTATACTTATACATGTATAATAATTCGTATTTTGTATACTTGCACAGGAAAGGAGATAACTGTGGACGTGTATATATATATACACAACCAAAATGAAATTTCTGGAAAAACCAATGCAACATAACCACGAAGGATATTGTTGGCCTATATTCTGTCAAGTGTTGCGATATAATATAAATGCTTCTTCTAATATAAAATGAAAGTAGATGTAATAGAATTGCTATATAGATCAAAACTTTACAGGTATGCACTCTCAGTGCAAGTGTAAGTTGGACGGAATACAGACAGGTAATATAGTTTAGTCTATTTTATATCTTCTCGTGAGTTCAAAACAGATGTTGAAATGATGTGTGATTATGTCATGTGCGTGTGCGTATGTGTGTGTTACGGACTTTTGGTAATAAATCTTAGGCTACTGTGGGGCATAGACAATCCACTTTCGTACGTGACAAATGGAAACATGTAGGCTAAGTACATAAAAGGGAAACGCATATAAATAGTTCGATTCGACACCACATGTGGCAGTAAACAGTAAGTTACTGTGGTTATTACACGCAGAGCAAAATATTGAATAACTCAGTCCACAGAGATTTTCTCTATCACACTAAGGAGAAAAAAGAATATTTATTTCTTTGTTTATTATAAATTATCTTTTTTTAATAACAATTCCCAACATATCAATTTAAAACGAACCCGCGGATGCACGCACCCATACTGTGTAGTCTTATTTTAAATACCAAGTCAAAGTACAAACTCTGAAGCTTAAATTTTTGCATCGTTGAAGGCAAGTCGTGGTTTAAAAGTTTAGCGTGTCATTAACTACGTCTTAATATCGGGGTTTTTCCCTGATAATAACTGCTCACCTGACATTTTGGTTTGTCGGTCGGGGTTATATGGGGTTTTTTTCTCGAAAGTTTGTTCATTCCTCAGTGTTTGTTGATCACTTTATTGTAGCGTGGATTTGTAGAGGCGTATATTTGCTGACCTGTTCATTTGTCTATACAGTTATATAGAACGTTGAGATTATAGCGTACGAAATATGCAGTACAGACAACAGTCAGTTACCAGGAAGTAAAGCGTGTGCTTCTTATTTCGATGAACTGGAATTTGATTCTAGTTTAGTCTTTCGTGACCTCTCCTCTGTAAGTCGATCGGGGTCAGTTGTTTCATTAACTCATTATAAAGTGGCGAGACCCAATGTGTCTGGTCCGTTTGACATTAAAGTCTACGTGGAATGCAACAAGTAAATAGAAGACGTTTGTTTTCTCTCAGGGTAAATCATCTATACGTCTACTAGAAAAGGAAGTTCACATCCAGGATTTTATATTCTCTAGAAGTAAGATTAAATTAAAATGGGTACTATTTCGATATTTTCTTGTTATCACCGTTACTTATTGAATGGGGATGCTTATTTTATAAATATATTTTTGTTTTAAATATAGCCTGATGTTATTTCTGTTATTTTAATCCACTGTTCTGAAACTTTAAAATACTGGCTCTCTCTCAACTGGTGTTAAAGTTACCATCAAATTATCACTCTATTCACATCATATTCTTAGGTATAGCTAAATTAATTATTCGTTCTATCAGTAACTGACCAGTTAACCAGAAACATCACCCAAGAAGCAGGTACGATATTTGTTCTTGTTTCTTTTTGCAATCTAATATAACATGATCACTATCGGAGTCTAACTAAAGGAGTTAACACTGTGTATGATTGGTTTACTGTATTTTAATATTGCAGCATTGGTTTCGGTATAAATGGAGGAAAATTAATCACGAACTTTGAACATTTGACTCATTGATATGAATAATTAACAAACGCTATCATAGTGAACTGAATAAATGTATTATCATAACGTACAATGTATGTCTTAGGAACCAATCTTGATTTTTAGGTGTTTAATAATAATAATATAATATACAAAATAAATATATAATCCGCCAGAAGGCTACTCTAAGGCGCTTGGCAATAATATGTAATTTAAATATAGAGTCTATATTAATATAGCCTTGTGTTGAGTCAAGGATCTTTTTTGAGAATATGATTATTGAACCACGTTTCCTCTCAGTGACATAGCATATTATATTCTAGTGTTTATCAGTTTATATACCATATTATGGCATATACACCCCAATTTCATTACGAATCCATTGAATGATAAATCTACGAAATCTAGATCTAAAGACTAATCCATGAAATATACTCATGATACTGAGATACTCTTATACTGGATCAGAGGCTAAAATATTTTGCACCATAAAACAATAAATAAATATAACACCAATGAAACGATTTATTATTTTGTATCACCAGTGAAGATTACACTAACACTGTAACAGTGACGATTAAATAATTAAATTAGTACAAGTGCTAGACAATAATTTGGCACCACAATCATGACAATGGTGACATGCAATTTTTTCGGCACCTGATCAAATGGGGAAATGTATGGTTCAAATTTCAAGTCACTAATTCAATTTCCTTCGCGTAGATTTCATGGAAATACCTTTCGACTTGGTGTGACTGTGGCGTCTGCGCTTCGATTCTCATTTCTACGAGGTTTCATATTACGGGCAGACGATCTATTTTTGGCGCGCTCCTCTCTCTGGCGGTTCACCACAAAGGTCACGGAGATCAGACGACGGCGTAACTTAATACCATTATGACACAGATGCGTTAATGTTGTTTTCGTTTTGCTTTGTTTTGTTTAGCTATTGTTTTTTTTTAATACAAATTAAAAACAAACAAAATAAAATCAATCTGACACTTGATATGGCACGATATTCAGATGAAATGTTAAAATGCGTTGTAGAGTAAATAGGAAATGCCCCCAATAGATAATATAAATATAAAAAGGACCATAGAAAGAGACAAACAATTATTCATTATATAAAAATAATAAATTACAATGTTCCCTGCACCGATGCATGTTCAAGATATGCTATAATTTATGGTGTAGATTTATGGCGCTATTGTTGATTTTGATAATGATGATGATGATGATGATCTCATTATGTTATGTTATGTTATAAAAAAAAATTCTTCAGGTTCTTTGTTTAATATTTTCGTGTACAGCGAGTCAGGGAACATCGGATACGAATACGCTGACGATGTCAAGATGAACACCGGATTTCCAGAACAATTCGTTAATGCCAAGGGCTGTCCTACCGTGAATGATCAGATCTTACCCGGATCAGTATTTCCGCTTGACTTTGACGATGCCTTATCGTACATTAACGATAGCGAACCTTCGAAACTTGCGACTGGTCCAGAATGTTTGAACATTCTCCAGAAACAGTCACCGTTTCTCACCGATCCATTTCTGGAGCAGGTGCTGTCGTCAGCCGACTTCATTACAACGTATCCAGATGAAATTCGGACGTATTGTGACGAACACGATAACGTTCCGGATTTGATCGCATCCCGCCATGGCGGGTCACGTGATGCCCGCGAGACCAAAGCTCCTCCCACGGGAGAGTCGCGTGATAGAGGAAAACGAAAGCGATCTAGTGAAGAGGAGATCAAGATGGAAATTATGCGACAGCAGTTGAAGTCACGTGAGGTTCGTTGACGAAGTA
>JAODUP010000001.1:2117500-2180000 GCA_025642065.1 Paralvinella palmiformis
GCACTTTGTAGTAGCAGCAGCAGCAAGAATATTGTATTTGCCTTTCAAAAATTATTTGTTTTGATTTAAACCTTACGGGAAGCCACAAATTTCTAACAAGAAATAGTTTTATTAATAAGATCTATTCACATCATTCTTTTATATATATATATATATATATATATATATATATATATATATATATATATATATATATATAAAATTATCGGGGTTCATACACTTCTACTTGTATGGTTTTCCAGGAGTTTTCAGGACATATGTTTATCATAATATGTACTTTTCCAGGATCCTATCAATATTTTCCAGGAGTATTTTGACATTTGTTTAATGGAACAGATACGTGATGCCATTTTTATATGTGAATGTAAGACAATACGTATGCAGAGATCTACAAATCTCTAGGATCTCATTTCACATCAATTATCTAGCACAATGTATATGTAGACCACAGCTCTTATTACACCGGAAACCATGAATACTAAACTTATTTATTTTCACTTTTATTAAACATGCTCAATGGAAAGGATACACAGTTTAATGAAGTCCGAAGAATTCATAATTTATATATATATATATGTATGTGTGTGTGTGCGTGTGTGTATGTGTGTTTGTTGCACGCGCATGCGTACGTGTGTCCTTCATGTGAATAATTTTTGAAAATCCTCATTCGTGTAGTATCCTATAACATGCGGTGATGTTAATCGCGGAGATAGTAATTTGATATACTAGATGGTAGCACATCACACGCCGTGTAATTTGTTGTTGTTGTTGAACCAATCATTTTGACGTCTTAGTGACTATAGGATAATCTTGTTGAAGATTTTGGAAATTGACCCCACAAAAAAACACAACGTGACCCTCGTAAATATTGTCATATTATTCAGATTTGATTGTGTATGCATAATCATGATGGTACTGATACAATCAATAAAGGCAGAGCATCACATCAGGAATGGGCGAGGGCGACTCCGTGGTCTAGTTGGTAGCGCGTAAGACCACAGATCACTATCAACTGAGTGGGCATATCTGAAGGGTGTTTCATCTTTCACTTCGCTTCATTACCTTTGGAGGTCGCTCGGCCCATTTAGCCTATCATGTGCACAAAATCAATCAATCGATCGATCGATCATTGTCACTGATTGTCATATCAGGATTACGAAGGCAGATGTCACAGAGCAATGCTGACAGTGACAGTCCGTTTTTACTTCTCCCATCTCTTACAACCTCTTTCGTGGTCGCCGACGGTATCCCAGTATTTTCCACAGATGATGTCACTCAGGTAAACAATCAGGGAAAGAGTGACATCACGTTTGAAATACATTCGTCGTATAATCACTTGTTTTGCTACTTGTTTGATCTAAGTTTCCAGCTTGATAAGTTGGAGTTTTCAAAATGTTAATTAGGATGAAGTCCCTTTTCGAGGTTTTTTTCTAGGGGTGTATTGAAAAACAAGGACTTTTCCAGGACTTTCCAGGAGTGCTATTAAAATCAAATATATTCCAAGAATTCCAGGATGCCTGCGAATCCTGATTTATATTGTCATCATCTTGTATTGGGAAAGGGCCAAATAGACAATTTCTGATAGTTTTATTTATTTTATCATTATCAGTGAGTGAATGAGTAAGTGAGTGAGTGTTTGGTTTAGCTTTGTGGCTTGACACACTTTCAGACATTTCACCAACATAAGTAGAACTTGGAGTTTGTTCATTATAAATAACATATTTACACATGCGCGCTCCACACACACACACACACACACACACACACACACACACACACACACACACACACACACACATATATATATATATATATATATATATATATGAACAGGTGTTATTATTAACTTTTTCATTTCATTTGCTGACGACAGAGTTTAATCATCAAAATATATTATCTGCGCATGCACAAACCCGTCCCCCCACGCAAATACATGCATATATATTCAGCGTATCATGGGGTTCCATACTTTGGTATCTGGCAATTTAATATTACACACACACACACACACACACACACATATATATATATATATATATATATAAACACGTCATCTAATACTATATTAAGGAAGCGATCATTCTACTGACTTCTTAGTGAAGCATACACAAGATAAATTATCGATCACTTGCTAAAAATCTGTTTGAAGTCATGAAATCATACAAACACCCGCACGTCATAGTGAACTTATCAATAAACAGTTTATTAATAATTATCACGATATACTTTTGATCTTACGACATCATCAAATCGATTTTGTCATCTATAGGAGCTAGAATTATCCACATCAGCCGTTAAATTAATCTCCATTGTTGCAAAGACACCGAAAGATGCGCGAATGTCGTAAATCCTTAATTGGCACAGTCGACGCCCGCATGATCGGATAATACGAAGTGTGACCCAGTTAGCCGAGCCTAGCTTTGACCGCGTATTAACACAATTAATCCGAAATCGTTTGATATAAAACAATATTTGTGCACATTGTGTACATGTTTCGACCGGTTGCTGAATCAGCGGATATTTATCGACATCTTTATATACCACTTCAAAGGCCATTGTCTTCGGTATACCTTACGTCACGTGATCCTTTGACGACACATATAATACCGTTAATTCCACTTTCGCCGTTTTGTGACAACGATTGATAACTAATATCTGCGTAATATATGTCAGTGTGTGTGTGTGTGTGTGTGCGGGCGCGCGCGCCCGTGTGTGTGTGTGTCTGACGAGATGGGTGGATTGATAGATAGACAGATAAATATTGGCGCATCCCCGAGCCAATAGCGTGGTTACTAACAAACAAATCTCTCGGACGGGAGTTCAAATCTCGACCTAGCTGTGTCTTGGCAAAAAAAATTGATATAGGTATATATATATATATATATATATATATATATTAATATATAGATACACAGCCATACATACATATTTAAACAATTTTAAGTGTGCTCTTAATTAATTGAATTTCATGTTATTATTATTATTTGTTAATATTATCATCATCTTCACCATTACCATCATCATTATTTACACACACACACACACAGAGAGAGAGAGAGAGAGAGAGAGAGAGATTTGATATATTATATTTCGAGCGGAGGTTTTTAAGGTGTGGAAGGAACGACCGTAAATGGAAAGGAGATGGTATCTGGGGGGAGGGGGGGGGAAGTGGGCGGGGCTTAGAGGTGGGGCTAGTTGATTCAGTGGGCGGACCTTACAGCTGGATCCCCATAACATAGATAACACGCAATCTATCTACCCATTTTCCACCAGAGAGGGCACAACCATCCCGCCCCCGGCTCAACTATACAATAACAATGAGACACACACTTATCATATATTACACTAAAAACATACTTAATTATCTCTCAAGCCAGAGGTCGTCTAGATCAGGGGTCGACAACCTACGGCCCGCGGGCCGGATCCAGGCCGCGGCGGCATTCTATCCGGCCCACGAGTATTTGTAAAGTATCGACATTCTCACATCTCTTTTAACTCATTTACACATTGGTTTCGGCTGTCACTGATCGAGTAATTATCAAAATAACAAGATGACTAATAACTCTTGTTAAACTGTCCTTTGCTGTGGATAAGGCAATAGGCTAATGGTCCTTTTCATAGAGATGAACAATCTTCGGCAAATCAGGAGCTGGCTAGCTTTTTATAAGTCCTCTTTCGTAATAACGGTCATCGGGAGCAGATATTAATAGTGTTTTGTTTATCGAAGTCCTCGTTGGATGCCATACAATATTGGATAATACCATTTTCTGTTTTCGACATTTTAGAAGAAAACTAGTTAGTTGTTACCAAAACATAATTGAAGGTTGAATTGCTTGTGAGAATTAAAGTAATGAAAACAAGCAGCCATCGTCTGTCGAGAAAAGAAAAGTCGGTAAACATCAGCTTTAATTTCCTCAAGAACTGGCACCCGTACGTCGCATAGAAGAACTGTTTCCTGTAATCTGAAGTCTACACTTAAAGGTATCACAACTTCAGTAAACTTGGTTTTCAAGTCACACACACACACACACACACACACACACACACAGAGAGAGAGAGAGAGAGAGAGAGAGAGAAACACACACACACACAGACACACACACTTATCAGGTTTTCAAGTCACACACACACACACACACACATGCGGCTCGGTTTGAGTTCTACTCTTTGGCTTTCGATGAGAGCACAAACACAAAAACTCCACAACTTGCGATATTCGTGAGAGGCACCAACAATGAATTCCACATTACAGACGAGTTAGCCTCCTTATTGCAGTGAAGGGGAAAACAACCGAGGCCGACGTCCAGCGAGCGGTCGAATTGGTGACTCAAACAATGCAAGTATATATATGCACATTTTCCAACGTTGTCTGCAAGTCAACCTATTGTGGCCACTACATATGTTGTTTTTGTTGGGCAGCTGCGAGAACAAAAGGCTTTTGCATTATTTGCAACTCCGTTCGCAATAAACGTGGACAGTGTTGCCGTTCACCTGCAGATGGAACTGATTGAATTCGAATGCAACAGTGTCTTGAAAACCAAGTTTACTGAAGTTGCGATAGTTTTACCAACAATATGTTCCAGCCAACCAGTTTCCTGGACTAATACGTCACGCTCGAATGATAATTGCACCATTCGTAAGCACGTACCTATGCAAACAACTGTTCAGCAAATAGATTTTTTTTAATTTAAGAGCAAGACGCGTTGTAAGCTCACTGATGCACATTTGGAGGGTACTCTGAAGCTTCCGAGCACACAGCTACAGCCTTATGTTTAGGCGGTTGATGAAGCAAGCCCAGCATCAGATCGCGCATTGAATTGAAAAATAAAATACAACTTTACATATTTATCATATAATTAATTCGTTCAGTTTTTGCTTTTTATTCTGTTAATAGTTTATAATCGTTAACATTCGTGAAGTTGCTATATAGGTCAGGAGTATAGGTCATGTAAACATACAATATATATTATGCAGCTTCGTGCGTTCAAAAACACATGTTGCCCACTGGCTTAATCCAAATTGCATTCTTCTACCCATACAGTTCAAAACAAGTTCATTTATTGGTGCCATTTGATCTCAGATGATCCAGAACAGTTAATTTGAAAAAGCTGTTAAAAAAATCTGCCAGTGGGAGGGGGGACCTTCCAGTTTTACGATTTGGTTACCGACCCATGGTCTAAAGATGGTACACTGCTTAGAGCGCTAACTACAAATCTTCGGGTTGTGGGTTCGAATCTGGCTTACATACTGTCTTTGTGTGATATATTTCGCACAATGAGTAGCCTCTCAATGATATATTTCAGACGTGATCAGCGCCGAGGCTAAAAAAAGAAGAAAAAAGATCAAAATTCCAAATTCAAAGTTCTGTCGTATATTCTCGATGAAGCGCTTCGTACACGTCTTTCTGTAGATAGTTCAATTTTTTACTGGATCTCCGATAAATCGTCCAGATGATGTTATCAGAATTTATGATTCACTGTGCCAGTGCCTTTTTCGTACTTCTCTAAAAATGAATTTTCAGAGCCGAAAAATGAGGTTTAAGCTGTACGTAATATTTTGCTATTTGATTCTTGTTCTTTTTCGGCGGGGGGGGGGGGTATTTATTAATTTAATTCGTGCAACAGAATAATGGTGATGGATTCAAACACCGCAGTAGTTTAATAATAATAATTATTATAATTTAATTAATTTATTTATTTGAATATATTTATACTCGGTGACCATTTACACCGAGGTATTCTCACATGGTATGGTGCCCAGATAAAAAAACTAAAATCACACATAGGCAATATTAAAATAAATCAAATAGTTAATAACCGACTAGTCACATATATCATATTGCTACTAGAAACCATAATCACTAATTAGTGAAAATAATAATAATAATATCGTATATTTAATAAAGCGCCCCTATTAGCAGGAAACATTTAAAGGCGAGTTGCAGTGATACTCCAAAATAAAATGTCTTTAAAAACACAATAATAAAGTTAAAAGTCTTTTATCTAATTATAACATCCCAAATTGAACCAAGGAGCTGGAGAAATGCGCACAGCGACGCTATCAGCTCGGCCATGTAGAGATACCACACTCCCGGCCACCATCAATTGTTTAATATTTCATATTTTTCTCTGAGTACGGAAAAACCGAGCTTAATGGTTAAATATGATCCCGAAGAGACATTTAGTATGAATTTGTTATGACAATAAATATTGAAAGAGAGCTCTATTGTTGTAGATGTTATTGTCTGTTCGGTTTAGTCTCAGCATGGGGAGGGGGGTACCACGGAAAACAACCCACAAACGCTGGTTTCTAGTTTCGAACCCACCATAACCAATACTCTACCCTCTGAGCCATCGGAGAACTGACTGGCCCGAACATTAGTACCTACCAAGTATCTACATTGTACTCATTATCTACATAGTACTAAGTAGATTTGTAACAATCCTCTTGGTTATATGATGTCATATATAATATATAATATAATATGATATAATATATGATATATGATAAATTATCTATAATAGGATATGATTTGATATGATTTGATCAGATCAGATGAGATCCAATATATGATATAATATTCTCTTTATTTATATATATATATATATATGTGTGTGTGTGTGTGTGTGTGTGTGTGTGTTCAAGATTCAGGTCAGGGAATCAAAGAGCATTGTTATATGGTAAAACATCTAATGTCTCCTTGATGACGATAATTTCACGTAATTATACTAAAATTACATATCTATTCCAATATTACACTAAGTTCATACATCATCTTTATTATAAGATATAAAAAACTCGTTGTACAATAATAGGAAACACTCGTCACCTGCCGCCCTCTACTGGAGACAATCGTCCCTACATTAGAGTCAAAAAAGATTTTAGAAATGTTTACAACTTTAGCGTGTGTGTGTGTGTGTGTGTGTGGTGATGTAAGGTAAGGCAAACCTCTCACATTCTGTATCAGAACTGACCAACTGAAGCCAAGCAACTGAAGCCAGGTAACTAAAGTAAAGTAAATAAAAGTAAATCTGATGTGATACACGATTTTATATTTATGAAGGAAGATAATTCCAACACTGAAGACGACCTAAATTCTATATTTAAATTTTCACGTATATATAATATTTTGAAATGATAAAGTTACCATTTGGCAGGCCCGTAAATAAGATGTGGCGAATTGAGGCGACCCCATTTTCAGAGATCCCGCGAGCTTAGGACACGATCCTGAAGTTTGTGTGTGTTTTGGCAAAAAGGCACTACTAGCACATCTTTGGATTCAAATCAGGATATTGAATGAAAAACTGCGACTTACATGTCGAGACGTGTAATGCAATCCCCATTAGGGCGCCCTTGGGCCCACGTGCGAGTATGCGCGCGCGCGCGCGTGTGTGTGTGTGTGTGTTTGTATGGAGGGGGTACTGGTAAACGGTACATCTATCTATGACTGAAGATGAGACATACTTGACCATTAAAAAGTTATAAATGTCTATAGACTTCACTAAACTCTGATCTATTTATTTGTTCGTTTAAAAAAACTCTTCCTATAAACAACATTCATTTGAAAGTAATTCACAGTCTGGATCCGGAAGGTGTGAATCCAGGTTTGGCTTACTTAGCCGCCTGGGAATAGGGACAACGCCCTTGCCGTTCGGGCCGCCGACGAATTCTAGCCCGATCTACAACCGATCTGTAGCCGCTTCTATCCCGTTGTCAGACAGTATAACTCTGTTGTCAGCTTGGCGTTGTCTAAAATAAAGTAAAACCTTTAAAAGGAGAAAAACAAAACGCATAAACTTATTTTTAAAAGTAAAAAAATCTTTCTGATACACAACATGATAAAATAAACTTATTACCAAATCAATATATTACACATTATATTAATAAATCTTACATAATATACTAATTGAGCTACCCATTAGCCGTATCCAATTATGTGTTCTGGTTACGGAACGATTAGTGACAGTTAATAACCAGAAATATTCAATATTTCAGTGACTGAGTGGGTGATTCAGTGAGTGAGTTTTAAAGCCACATAGGCCCCCTTAGCCGCCTCTTGATGATGATGATGATGATTGGTGTTTTACGGCCACTTTGTGCACATGGTAGGCTAAATGGGCCGAGCGACCTCCAAATGTAACGATTCGAAGTCAAAGATGAAACACCCTTCAGATATGCCGACGCACATCGAGATTCGAACACGGGTGGTAGTGATCTGTGGTCCAACACGCTACCAACCAGACCACGGAAGTGCCCCAATAAATCTCACGGAAATGTTGCTCCAGGTTGTTACCTTTCATTAACCAAATAATCTGAAATATTATTGGCCGCCGAGTTCTGGATTTGGCTACACGATGAAGCGAATAACATCAGTTAAATACCGAACAACTCAACATCCACGGGCGCTGAATTATGTTAATAAACTTACGTACTAATGATTAGCGACATGTGATGATTTATGTCATATAATATATGATCGTTTATGTGAATCTTGAAAACTGTAATAACTATTCATACAATATACTATATATTACAGTTAATGTGTATAATCAGATAATATGTATATTACCTGAAATATTCAGGTAATCTGTATTACATCTCAGTTATAGCAATACACGTCTATTTCTATAACTGAGATGTAATACAGATTACCTGAATATTTCAGGTAATATACATAGTATCTGATTATACAGATTAACTGTAACACACAAACACACACACACTCGAAACATGTACACAATGTGCACAAATATTGTTTTATATCAAACGATTTCGGATTAATTGTGTTAATACGCGGTCAAAGCTAGGCTCGGCTAACTGGGTCACACTTCGTATTATCCGATCATGCGGGCGTCGACTGTGCCAATTAAGGATTTACGACATTCGCGCATCTTTCGGTGTCTTTGCAACAATGGAGATTAATTTAACGGCTGATGTGGATAATTCTAGCTCCTATAGATGACAAAATCGATTTGATGATGTCGTAAGATCAAAAGTATATCGTGATAATTATTAATAAACTGTTTATTGATAAGTTCACTATGACGTGCGGGTGTTTGTATGATTTCATGACTTCAAACAGATTTTTAGCAAGTGATCGATAATTTATCTTGTGTATGCTTCACTAAGAAGTCAGTAGAATGATCGCTTCCTTAATATAGTATTAGATGACGTGTTTATATATGTGTGTGTGTGTGTGTGTGTGTGTGATATTGACATGGAATTATAATTGGGACAATGATGTTTAATGATTTAAATTTTTTTAATTATTATTCTAAACCCTTGGTTATACGAGTCAAAGGCTTGGATCGTGTGTGTGTGTGTGTGTGTGTGGGTGCTAGTGCTGTCGTTAGTTTGTCGGTGAACAGGAATAAATGTGTCGTTATAAACTGTGATAAACTCAATCCTCAATAGTACCAGTATCAGGGAGGGTTCAAACCCGGAGAGAATATGGGTTGTTTCGCGAGATATTATTAAGATCAACAAAAATAAACAGCATCCAAAAAACCGATTATATTCAGTCGATAAACATGATGTTTGTGTAATCTGTGTTCCGTTTAAACTTTAATAATTTGACTTTGACACGTAGAAAATAAAAATTTATTTAAGAAGAAAACAACAACAACGTGTAAAACAATGTTAAATAAATTAAAGATATAATCGAACAATTAATTAAAACATTAATTATTATTTATCATCATCATTTCTGTTAGTACTGTTGTTGTTGTTGTTACAATATTCCGTATTGATTATTACGATTGACGTTTAACACACCGCCCCTGCACGCCCCCTATAGGCTCAGCCTCGGGTGTTCAAATGTATGTCCAGTAATGGGAAACCTAAAATTCAACACAAACCTATACCTACGCACGCACGTACACACACGCACGCACACATACACACGCACAGAGAGAGAGAGAGAGAGAGAGAGAGAGAGAGAAAAAACACACACACACACACACACACACACACACACACACACACATACACGTGTCTATATAAACATACCTAATTCTACAATATTGACGGATTGCTAAATAACATTATAATAGCGTCATTATCTTGACAATACTAACATAACCGTGGGTCACTGCGCTGCCGCAAAACTCGAGGTTGTGGGTTCCAATCGTAGTCACATCTGTATTTGAGGGACGTTTCCCCTAGAAGGTCGCCCCTCAGCCATATGTTCCAGAGCCGAGGCTAATCAACTCAAATCAAATCAACTCAACTAACATAATTATGTTTCTATTGTGTTCTAGTTATTATTTAACAACGTGTGTGAGCGGGGGAGTCATACAGGGTGCCAATTTTAGATGGTAAAGCGACTGTAGGTCGGCAACAGTGAGGTGATGTGAGTACAGGTGATTATATGCGGGTGGGTGCGCCTAGGTGCGATTTAGGTGTATGCGCGCGCGCATATATATATATATATATATATATATATATATATATATATATAAATGACATCTATTTGTCTAATCATTACCATGACAACAAAACAAGACACCAACAACATAAACAATAGTAAACATGATGTTTAGAACAAATGTTGTTAGCAATATCCTTATGACACATTATGACGTCATCATAGCTCAGACAGACAATGTATATTTGATTTTTAATCATCGTCACTGAGTTCATCTTCATTATCATCATCATTCTTCATCAGTATCATCATCTCTGGCAGCATACGTCTATATCTGTATACCTAGATATGTATACCTGTATACTAGATTAACTAGACATTTGTGCCTATATACACCTGTGTAAGTGTATAGTATACAACAGTTTATACCGTATATCTGTGTATATGTACCCACCCACCCTTGAAAATAGACTCGAACCTCTGTACCTTTGTATTTATTTAACCCTGTACCTCTATGTCTTTTCTGTGAGAATATATATATATATATATATATATATATTCTGTATTATCCTGTATAGATGCATGTGTACCTGTATACTTGTATACCTGTAAACTTGCACACATGTATATACATGTACACCTATATACGTGTGTGCTTGTGTGCCTGTATACCTGTATGTGTATACATACATGTGCCCTTGTACACCTGTGTATTTGTATATATGTGTATATATGTCCTTGTGTGCTTGTAAGCTTACACGATTATAAACCCGCTTGCTTATGTATCTATTAACATTTAAACTTCTGCGCCTGTGTATATCTATACATATATATGTACATGTACACCTATGTACATGTGATATATGCATACCTGGTTTAGTCTCTCTATTTTCATCAAAAGACCAGACATCTTTGAGGTTAGTTGATCCTTGTTTTTCCTACTAAAGTCGACCTTCCTTGTTAAGAATTACTTCAGTCAAAACATTGACAGTCTGAGATTAAGTACTCAATCGAGAGAACGGATGTGAGTATCGATACCTCTGGGGAGGGGAGGGGGTGAGTTCTGAGGTGAGCAGTGACTCGAGTATTGAGGTCAGTCTGCGACTAACAACCAGTTATTGATACATGTTATTAGAGAGAGAGGGGGGGGGACATCGGACAGCAGCAACAGCAGCAGCCATCTTTAAGTATATGTTTATATAAAGCTAAGCCTCTCCGTGACCATGTTTGTTGACGATATAAACATTAGTTTGTTGTCGGTATTTAGTATAACCCCCGGTCGGTCGGTTGGGGGGGGGGTTAAGAATGAGGGGGGGGGGTGATGTTATGTCTAACATCGACGAGTTGTCAATAAATAAGACACGACCGGTGTCTACTTAACATAATGGACTGTCTGAATGGGGGTTGTTTACATAGACGGACGGATAGACGATGGGGAGGAGGGGGGTGTACACAAGGTTGGACCGACCGACAGACAGACAAACAGATAGACGAGTAGATAGACGGGTAAACAGACACAAACAAAACAACGATAATGATGATGATGATGATGATGATAATAATAATAACAATAATGCTGATTTAAAATCACCCCCTTGCTAGCAGGAGCTATTTAAAAATGATGTTCAGCAAAAACACATGCATCCAGAGATAAACACACATCCATCATCCATCCATCCATCCAACAATCTATATATATATATATATATATATATATATATATATATATATATATACATTCATACATATACATATATATATATATATATATATATATATATATATATATATATATATATATATATATATACATATACATATACTCATACATAATTCATACATATATATATAATATATGCATTTATAAATGTGTGTGTGTGTGTGTGTGTGTGTGTGTGTGTGTGTGTGTGTGTGTGTGTGTGTGTGTGTGTGTGTGTGTGTGTGATAAAAAGAAAAACGATATTTGGAGAAAACATATTCCTATAACTAAAATAGCTACAAGATATCTTGCATATCAGATATTTCCAAAATTAGCCCACTTTTACCTGGCAAGTTAGTAAACACAGAGAAACAGACAGACAGACGGAGAGAGAGAGAGGGGGGGGGGCGAGGATTTGTTGGGCCGAAAACCTTCGTGGAAAAAGTCTGGCACGTTGTCAGATGGGTCGATATAGCCATGAGACGGTTTGTTTTGTGTCAGGGATCAATAAGAGATAATAACTATCAGGACTCAGGCCGATGTCTAGGTGAAGTGTAACAGCGAGCTCGGAGAGACGGACAGACAGGCAGACATAAAGACGGACAGATAGATACACAGACAGACAGACAAACTGCCAGACGGACACAATGTGACAAACTTCCTTAACTAAGAGAGCTCGAGTGTATGTGGGCGATAATGTAAGATTAATGATCGGTGCCCCAGTTTTTGTCAGGTCAACACGCCCAAATGGCCTAGGTGTACTGCGAACAAAAGAGCGGAATAAAAAGAAGAAAAAAAACCCCACAAAATTTGGTCAGTCCGTGGCGGACTGATGCAAGCGAAAATAAAGCGGGGAAACACGAAACGACATCCGAAACTAACTTCCGCAGCTGGCCTCTAGTCGGCACTGGCTCGGTGCGTAACACGTGTTCCGCGCCTAATGACCATAAAATTATAACTGTTGCGCTGTTTTGTTTTTATTTCTTTAGTTTTGCTCGTTCTTTCGTTAGTTGGCGGGAAGCTAAGAAGAGAGAGCAAAAATTAATCCATTAAACCTTCGGCCTTTCGGTTGTTATAAGTAAGAATGGCCCCGAGCCTAATAGCAATCACAGCAGACGGCTTAAGTTAAGAGCCGATTTCGATCGGCCAGATAAACGAAGCCCGCCATAAATCACGCGCTGATTGCAGGTCAAAGGTCAAACAGTGACGACACGTGTCCACGACAATGCGGTCGCTCCTATTCGCGCCGCGGCGTATATACGTTTGACAACAGCGCGGTACGGCGGGGGCCATATCAAGGATGTTGTTGTTCTGTCAGTCACTTACAGCGATGGAAATAAATCGGTAGCTGGTTGATAAATCACCAAAAAACGGCGAAAATCATAAGAATCCGTTAATTTTTCATAATTAGGGGCTGTCAGAACGAAAAATACTTCCTCTCATTTGATAAATCGTTCAAATACTGCCGCACGGAGTTAAACGGTGAAGGCGTATCGAAACAACGTGCGAAACTGCGGCGACGGCACCAGATCAAAATTCCGAATTATATTTCCTGAATAAAACATTTCGTTACCGAAAGCTATTTACATTCCCTGTTATTATTTACGCCAATAAGGTATTGCAGTGATATCATACGCTTTATACTGTCCGCAATATTTAGCCGATTCTTTCTTTTGCCGCCGCCACCCCCCATCCTCGAAGCCGGTGTCCGGTGACACGTATTGAGCCATAAATTGGTCATTTTGTCTCGAAATGACCAATAAATGTTGACCCGATCGAGGTCAGAGCTGGCAATAAGCGATCATTATCCTGACGGTATTTAGCCGCGGCCCACCATTGTACAAAGCACGAGCTCTATTGATTACTGAGTGACAAGCACTAAAACGTAATTGCCAAAATATTGGTCAGTCGCGTATCACTTTGGTCTCGGAAGCTTCGAATTGGCAAATTGTCGTCTGCTTCGCGGCGGCCCCGAAGCTGGACGCTCGAGAACGACTTACGAGAGATCGTTCGTTTATTTATTTCTGGGGACAATATGGTGAAAACACACGACGACGACGTGCTAGGAAATGGCGAGTTAGCTTGGAGGCAAATTGCGGCAAACAGACTGACAAGAGCGGGACAAGAAAACAAGAAAAAAATACATATTTAAAAAATCCCGCTGAACAAGTGAACCTGGGTCCAGTTGGCAGACGATACCCAACCGCCATTAGACGTGATGTAACCTAAATAAACAGAACGCAGTTCGTTTCGGAGATATTAGCGAATAAAACGCAACTGTTCTGGCCGACTGTCAACAACAGACTATAGTGGTCGAACTAAATACCGGTCTGTGGTCGGTAGGCGTTGGTAATTAGTTGCTACGGCGAAGTAAGATCATTTTTTTGCGTTCTGATTCGACTTGAAGTGTACGTAGACGTACACGTTGATAAGTGTGTACATTTATAATTGCAATTTAGCAAGTAGGAGAAAGGCAATGGCGATACGAAATCGTGATTATATCATCTAGACGATTCATCAAGGAAAATTTGTATAATAGGGACTTTTGCTAATGCACTCTACTCTATCCACCTTCTCCCTGTGTGTGTGTGCGTGTGTGTTAGCGCGCGCTCATACCATCTAGATGATTCATCATGTGACGGAATTACCAACAGCGATATTTTATTTTACTAAGTTACGTAATTCATAACCCTACCTGTCTCTGGAAGAGTTCGTGTGCTTGCGAGTGTGTTTGTTCGTGGGCTTAAATGTGTGCGTGATATGTTAGTTGATGGTCAGCCATTTTGAACCGAAAGTTATCAAAAGAAACAAGAATTTGTTGTCATTTCGTCAATTCTCCGTAATTATTTAGTTACCATGTGATGTATTCTGAGAATGAGTAATGTTGTGTATTAATTGCGAATTGCGTGTATTATTAGTAATATAAGACGACTTGCCTAATGGTCACTAGCTACCTGATCTCTGTCTGTTCTGATTAGGTTACTGATGGGTTTGTTACGTACGGTATGTGTCACTCTCATAAAACTTCAAACAAACAGACAGACAGACAGAGAGAAAAAAAGAGATAGATCGGCACTCACTAGCAAGCATGCATTTACGTACGTGCGCGTGCGTGCCAAAACACACACATACACGCATACATATATGGCACAGGTGAGGTATTATAGGTCTCCGCATGAAGTCGTTTCTCTGGGCTGAGTACCCTGATAAATCATCCATAGTTTATATTCATGAATCGTGATTTCTGTGACAGCGCCTCATCCCCTGCTGTTAAAATACACAGACTGGCGAAATATTACAGTTCGTAGCACGAAAAGTCGCTTCTGTGGAATCAGCCCATGATGAATCGACCGCATCGAGCCACAATGCACTTGAAAAAGGTTTTTACAACCGAAACTAGTCGGGCTACTTGGACTAGTATTATATGTGCTAATATCTTAGTTTTATTTTCAATTATAGCTACATTGTATCATATGTACTAATAATATATATATATATATATATATATATATATATATATATATATATATATATATATATATATATATATATATATATATAGTTTTATATTTGGGTAGTGGTCATTGGGTCACAATTCTGTAAGAATGCTAAAGATCACGAAAATCTGAGCCGACGCCTTTATTATATGTAACACACACACACACACACACACACACACACACACACACACACACACACACACACACACACACACACACACACGCTCGCACCCATTGACAGAGCGATGACATAAGAACCACAACATTTTATATTTTATAACACTGCTGTCGCGCTAATATTAATATTGTTGTTATATTAATATCAATATTGTTATTTACCCATTTTGTTCTAATATGGTTCGAGCACACGTCAATCCTAGAAGAAAAAAAACCCATACGATTATTACGGCATTAAACAGGAATCAAACAAACAGATAAATCGATCAGCGTAGACATCCAGCTGTTTGTCGTAGCACAACTGATTGTGACATCGCAGCTGGTCCCACCTGTAGCCTCAGCCAATTAAGCATAAATACAGTGTAGCTCCGAGATACCGGAATAGGTCTGACAGCATCCGCGACGATAACATCTCATCATTTGACGTGACAATTGAGAGAGAAACATACAAACAGGTAAACATGCTGATTAAGACTGACTAACAACAGTTAACTGTCCTCAGTCAACTATACACAAAATAGATCATGGACGGGGGGAGGGGGGGACGTCTTAAGACAGGGTTACTTCCGTCAATCTGCTGACTGAGGAGGTATAATGAGACAGTCGAATCAGTGATATATATATATATATATATATATATATATATCGCACGTTAAGACACACATTCATTCACGCATTCCCCGCAGATGAACACGCGCGCGCGCGCGCACACACACATATATAAGCATAAAACTGTAAAAAGTTGATGTTTATACACAAACAGACCTACGTTTTCAGTGCAACCAAACTAAATGTCATAATATGGAAAATCGTTATTTTAATACCCACATGATGTAATCACGACCTTTTTGATGCTAATTTTAAAAGTGCGTTGTCTGATACTGCTAACATATATACAACAGCAAAGCGCCCCACACAGTAGCGCACCGCACCGCACTGCACCACACCACACTAGAACGCACCACATACAACATTCACCACACCACACAACACCACACAACACCACACACTATATATATATATATATATGCATACATACTACACAAAACAACACAAAACAACACACAAGACAGCACCACAAAACATAACGCAACATAACACAACAAAACACCACGCAACATTACACCACACAATACAATATAACACCACACCACGTAACGCAAGAAAACACCACACAATACAACATAACACAACACTACACTACACACAACATGAGACAACACAACACCACAAAACATCACACAACACCATACCACACCACACTAAGCAACACAACAGAACAAGACACAACAGAACAAGACACCACACCATACCACAAAACACAACAAAACACCACATAACACAACAAAACACCACATAACACCGCACCACACCATACCACATAACGCAACAAAACACCACACAATATACCACAATACCTCATAACGCAAGAAAACACCACACAATACAACATAACACAATACAACATTACATACAACAACGCAACACCACAACACAACACAATAACAGACACACTCACCAGCACTGTTCTATATCTCAGATGCCATTTTCCTGGCTTAACAAAGTACCGAATGAACCCATCCAGTTGGAGATAACGGGTTATTATTGAAGATGTCAGTTAAATGTTAAACTATATATTTTGTAATTAATCATTTAAGTAAATAAAGCTACACTCGTGTTTTATAGCAGCATCACGGAGAAATATGGCTATTATTGATGTCAGACGGACAGGTGACCTTATGGTCAAGAATTTTTGCAAATGAAAATAATGAGAGAGAAAAATCAACCGATCTATAGAAAAAGTTGTATAAATATTATTACAGCTCTGTCATTTAAGTAATTTTTAATATTTATTGTAATTTTTTCCAATGTATGGATATGACCATATATCTATCTATCTATCTATCTATCTATCTATCTATCTATCTCTCTCTCTCTCTCTCTCTCTCTCTCTCTCTCTATATATATATATATATATATATATATATATATATATATTACAATTTGTCGATTTACCGTCTTTTAATCTTTTTTCACCTATCAATCAACACTGTTTACGATCATTAATATCAGAAGGTGTGTGGTCTGGGTGCTGAGGTTATCAGGTACAATCTCTTATACTAAAGATTAGATGTTCGATAATCCCAATATTTGGTTATAGAGTAGTTTTACGACAATAATTCTTGTAGAATTATAACAATTGGATCATAAAGTTGACAAAACAAACGAACTGTGTGTATAATCTGATGATTGTTATTACTGCAGGTGTGTGTGTGTGGGGGGGGGACTTTACAATGAACATCAAATATTATACGTGACACCCTGAATCTACTGAACTTTTTATATATATATATATATATATATATATATATATATATATATATATATATATATATATAGAGAGAGAGAGGGAGAGGGGAAGGAAAAGGAGAGAGAGAGAGAAGAGAGAGAGAGAGAGAGAATATATATATATATATATATATATATATATATATATATATATATATATATAAAAGTAGAGAGAGAGAGAGAGTATATATATATATATATATATATATATATATATATATATATAGAGAGAGAGAGAGTTAGATAGATAAATCGATAGATAGATAGATAGAGAGAGAGGGTATGAATATATATATATATATATATATATATATATATATATATATATATATATATATATATATACAAACACAAGAGAATAATAGATAGCTAGATAGATAGATAGAGAGGGTACATAGATAGATAGATATATAGATAGATAGATAGATAGATAGATAGAGTGTGTGTGTGTGTATGAGTGTTTTAGCTGTGTATCGTGCGTGCGTGCGTGTGTGTGTGATATTCTCCTACAGAGTGGCATATTTCAGACATCCCAGAATAATAAAACATGATTGACACGTGACATCAATATAGAATCAATGAACCATAAACAAATAGAAAAGTGACATTGACGTGGATGTCATAATACGTCATAACATCACGTGACTATCTGTTTATCTACGTTATAACGACCATAACCACTCACATCTCGGTCAACACTCTCACGGACCACTCTCATCTAAGTCAACACTCTCATGGACCATTACCTTTCTCACCAATCTCGACACAATCAACACTCTCATGGACCATTATCTTTCCCACCTCTGTCGACACAATCAACACTCTCATGGACCATTACCTTTCCCACCAATCTCGACATAATCAACACTCTCATGGACCATTATCTTTCCCATCTCTGTCGACACAATCAACACTCTCATGGACCATTACCTTTCCCACCACTCTCGACATAATCAACACTCTCATGGATCATTACCTTTCTCACCATTCTCGACACAATCAACACTCTCATGGACCATGACTACTCTCATGAACTCTTTATTATCATTATATCTATAAAGTCACATATTATCACCATAAAATAATAGTCACATATTATCACCATAGAATAATAAAGTCACATATTATCACCATAGAACAATAAAGTCACATATTATCACCATATAACAATAAAGTCAAATATTATCACCATAGAATAATAATGTCACATATTATCATCATAGAATAATAAAGTCACATATTATCACCATAGAATAATAAAGTCACATATTATCGCTATAGAATAATAAAGTCACATATTATCGCTATAGAATAATAAAGTCACATATTATCATCATAGAATAATAAAGTCACATATTATCACCATATAACAATACAGTCAAATATTATCACCACAGAATAATAATGTCACATATTATCATCATAGAATAATAAAGTCACATATTATCGCTATAAAATAATAAAATCACATATTATCATCATAAAACAATAAAGTCATATATTATCATCATAGAATAATAAAGTTACATTTTATCCTCATAGAATAATAAAGTCACATATTATCGCTATGATTGCATAGATTCATCTTCTATTGCTATCATATGAGAAATCCTTCTGAAGTATAAAAAAAGCAACAGCAACAGCAGCAACAACAACAACAACAATATTATAACTTCACCTATTATCGCGATGCAGGTTTCCATGGAAAACAATTTATATTGTTTTGTTGTCAAGACAGAGAGATACGTTAGCGAAATGATGGCGTGTTGAAGATAAACAGAAAAAAGGCCAAGTATTTGGGGTCTTTGTTTACCTATATTATTCATGGCCAAGACATGTTTATAGCGACACCTGTTGTCCGCTTCGTTGATCCCGGTATTTCTATCGATCCTGATCTACCGGCGTCAGATGTTACAGGATGTCGGACAGAGATGACGCCTCCTTTATCTCTGGTTATCTAGCCGCCACTATCCCGACGTCGCATCTCATTAGCCTAAAACTGATTTATTACCGGTATGGCGTCACGTGACTGGCCATTTGATCACGTGGTCGACAGGCATTTGATGAGAGCTGAACGTCGGCCACCCAAAATGTCGGCTCGGCGCTACATATTCGTTTTGGCAAACTTCATAACTAAACTATTCCGGCCGAAACCGATTCCATTCATTTTGGCTTTCTTCTGATCCGGATCCCCTGGATCCCGATGGCGTGTATGTCAGACGAGAGCCACCAGCGAAAGGATCCTGAAGGATTCTCGGATCTCTCTCCCGATAAACTATACATAAAATATCTGATCAAAAATTATCATTTTTGTGTGTGTGTGTGTATTGTGTGTGTGTGTGTATGGGTGTGTGTGTGTGTGTGTGTGTGTTAACAAACATATGGGAAGGCATAGGCATCAGAAACCGAATATCTGTGATCCTGATGTCACGCTCTGCTACAATGCAATCTATCTGGATACGCCATATACTTCACGAAAATAATCCCAGAATATTATATACAGTTATCCCAGTATGGGATAAAGTTATTCCACTACTGACCTCTGTTATCCCACTACTGGCCTCTGCTGTCCAACTACTAGCCACTGTTATCCCACTACTGACCACTGTTATCCCACTACCGACCACTGTTATCCCACTACCGACCACTGTTATACCACTACCGACCACTGTTATCCCACTACTAACCTCTGTTATCCCACTACTGACCACTGTTAGCCCACGACTGACTACTGTTATCCCACTACTGACCACTGTTAGCCCACTACTGACCACTGATATCCCACTACCGACCACTGTTAGCCCACTACTGACCACTGCTATCCCACTACCGACCACTGTTATCCCACTACCGACCACTGTTAGCCCACTACCGACCACTGTTATACCACTACCGACCACTGTTATCCCACTACTGACCACTGTTAGCCCACTACTGACCACTGTTAGCCCACTACTGACTACTATTTCCCCAATATGGCCCACTATGATCCCGAGAGCGTTCTGGATACCGTTAGATTGGATCCTGATTGGATCTACTTACCAGATGTTTATGATCACTTTTATATGATATATATATATATATATATATATATATATATATATAATATATACATATATATACATATATACATATATATATATATATATATATATATAGGGGTAGTGTGTATGATGGAGGTATGACAATTGGATGATATTTACATTTTATATTTATAAGTTATCATCTACAGATGATCTTTGTTTGGTGTTTGTTTAACATTTGTTTTTTTTAACTCTCCAAATCCGTCAGAACCCAGTACTCCAAACAGACGGCTACTTGGTTAATGTGATACGTTGATGGCTGATACATTTATCAAATAATTATAATACCAATAAATTAAATTGTTGTCAATATTATAGCCAGCCTATCAATTAACATCTTGAACATTATACATAAAGTACGTCTTTTTCTGGTTAGAAACTACAAAACAATAGTAATATATATATATATATATATATATATATATATATATATATATATTTATGACGTCTAAATGTCATAACTAGAGCGCCTCCGTGGCCTAGCGGTAGCTTGTTGGACCACAGATCACTACCACGTGTGTTCGAACCCGGACGTGGGCATATCTGAAGGTTGTTTCATCTTTGAATGTCATTTAGCCTACCATGTGCCCAAAAGTGGCCGTAAAACACCAATCATCATCATCATCATCATCATCTAAATGTCGTAACAGTAAGCCAACGATCTGACCGTCTACGTTCTAGTTGACCACGCAGACTGGTCAGTCAGCACCACGTGATAATAATATCATGGATTAATCCCGAACAATCGGTTATCCGGATCTGACATACATAAAGATTACGGAGAAATCGAACCTTTCTCCTGGAGGTCATTAACCTCGCTGACGTCACCGACAATAGACGCCATATTCGACATATTTGATAGCGATGGACAGTTGTATAATTCGATTTAATACAATAATCAATCAAAGGTCAGCCGTGCCAGATGCGTTATTGATCCGTTTTCGTTAGGTCATTATCCTTGTAGATTCACCACTAATTAACAGGTATTTGCCGATCGTTGTCACGTTGAATTTCGGATAAACGTTCATTTGATTCGCTATTAGCGAGCATAGAGTGTGGGTCGATTTTGGTCATGGAATACGATTGTACGCACGCACAAGTAGACGTAGACAGACAGACAGGCAGACAGACAATCAGGCAGACAGACTGTTTCAATTTCCGCTTCCCGACTAAGCCGCCCGTGTTGTAGCCCAAGATGAACGATACAATGTTATGGGCAGCCAGGATGTTCTTTCATTTGACATAAAATAGCCAAACACACGAAGAAACACGTGACTATGAATCGCCTCTGTACCGCCGAAGCGACATCGTTGATTCTTCAGTATGACGCCATTTTAAAATTTCGGAAAATACCTCTACAATGACGTCACTCGTGGGAATTTCTTGCCCGGATTGTGTGTTTTGAATCGCTATACTCTAGCCGCTGTTCGAACCGCTTCGTATAACACTTACCGCCGCACACATGAATTCACGACTAAGATAGTATCCGAACTTCTTGATCCAGGTGCGGCACGGAAACCGGAAATAGGGAAACCTAGCCAGTGACAACACTCTACAATCTAAAAGGGTTCTCGATCAAGTTAAACAACAGCTATTTCACACGACTAACTACATCAGATGATGATGATTGATGTTTTACGGCCACTTTTGTGCACAAGGTAGGCTAAATGGGCCGAGCGACCTCCAAAGGTAATGAGGCGAAGTCAAAGACGAAACAACCTTCAGATATGCCCACGCCGAGATTCGAACCCGGGTGGTAGTGATCTATATATCAGACGAACATAGCCTATACATTAATATTTGCCCTCAAAAACTAATTCCATAAACGTTCAGAAGTTAGAATTGATGACATATTCCGGCGAAAGTAAACCTTGTTAGTTGCCTGGATGGGCAAACAAAAAGAATCTATTACAGATGTCGAGCCGTGATAGCGTAGTTAGTTAGAGCGTAGGACTCGTAGCCGAACGGTCGCGGGTTCGAGGCTCCGTGAGCTGCAATGCCATCATGTGGCAACTGGTTCACTCATCCACTGAGTACCCGACAGGACGCGATGGCTATGTGTTTGAGTAACGCTTTGCGCCTATAATGGCAGCATGCGTTGTATACTCTCTTGGGAGTTGAGCTATGTGGTGGGTGGAAACAGGTCTGAGTCAGGAATAATAATATTGTAAAGCGCCTTAGAGCAGCTATCTAGCTGAATAGGGCGCTATATAAATGTGACGTATTATTATTATTATAGCATTATGTCTCACGGTTCTAACTGTATCAACCATACAATAACAAGTCCCAGGCCTCAGTCGACCAGCAATACACAAAGATGATTCCTATTTGATCAGAACAATAGTATGTACATATATTAACATTAACACGTAGACTGGTTCGGCTGACGCGTCTCTCACATTCCCTATAAGATCCAGGTGGGGGTCAGGTTGTCGGTGCGTCTGTCAACGCGCGCACACAGCCGTAATGTCTTCTCACCTTTATAACAAGCTTCATTAACAACGGGGGAGGGGGAGCGGGCTATAAATCATACGCCCGCAGACACTGGCCAGAGTCAATCCGTCAGATCCCGAATGGCCGGCCCGCATCCGGACCGGACTCTGCTGAGGCTATACGGCGTCCGTCCGGATCGGCCAGTCGCGATATGATTGATTGACTTCGAAGTCGTATCAACCCCTTATCAATCATTCTTATCACGTTAATGGCCGTGTAGACACGACGACGGAAATCCACCCCCCAAATCTACCCCCCTCCCCGAGCCGGTCGTCATGGCAATCGGAGCCATATTTATATACAACAAACGCTAACTGACCAAAATACGTCCGAATATCACCTCGCTGACCCGACCGGCGCACCGGATCTGTTCAGGATCCGTCTAGACTCCGTTGATGGGACGTTCTCCAGACAGGCGTGATTCGTACGCCCTCCGCCATATATCACTGGCTTAATGAGGGAACCAAAGTCCGAATTGATATTGAAATATTATCTCTCTCACTCACTCTCTCCCTCACTCACACAAACACTCTCTCTCTCTTATCTGTCACAGCATATCCCGAGAATTCCTCGTGTTAGTATCAAATGGCAACTTCCCGCTTTCTTCTGGGGTTTAGTCGGCTCCGCAAATATGGAGACATTTAACTGGGTCGGTGACCTTCACCTCGGCAAGGCCAGACGCCATATTTAATATGGCTGCCTTGCTACGGTCGGTTATTAGCGGGTTCGATATTTAATGTCGATATCGGTGGCCTAGTGATCAATGCCAATATAAATAAATACAGAGTTAATGACAACACAAACATATACAACTCACTCCATCCTCTGGGGTAACCTTTAAGGAGGAGTGGAGGGGGGTGGGAATATATCGGTGAATCGTCATGATTTTAGCCCGAAATATGTGCACTAAGCTTACAGGATGGCAGCACCTTACTTCTCTGTGTGTGTGTGTGTGCAAGTCTGTCTGTGCTTGTTTGTTTTGTTGTTCGGGGAGAATCCCCAGGCTGTCGCTTAATCAGCACAGTCTCTATGTTGGAGTGGTTGAGGAACCCCCTCCCCAACCACTCACAGGGGAGCAGTACGGAAAGATGGAGCCGAAATACCCCGAGGGTGGTCACCGCCAGGGGGTCTTTGGGGTCTCCCTTTATTTTAAATAATTCAGTGGAGACGGCAGCGCCATTTAACGTGGTCAGCCACCCACGATGTTGTGAGTCGAGAAATTAAACCCTGGAAGAGTTTCGACCTCTTACGGGGTTCGAACCTGTGACCGTTGGCACCAAGTGCCGGGTGCTTAACCGCTAGGCCACCGAACTCACTGTTTGTCTGTGCGGAAACACCGTCTATATATGTGCGTGTGCGTGCCTTATACGTCCAAATGTCTATTTGTCTCCTGGTGTCTCTGTCTGTCTGTCCATTCATAATCCAATCGACAGCAACTGACGATGGGTGGCAAAGCAATTCGAGATGGAGAGGAAGAGAGATAGATAGAAAGATAGATAGATAGATAAAAATATGGATATATAGATAGACACACAGAGAGAGAGAGAGAGAGAGAGAGAGAGAGAGAGAGAGAGAGAGACGAAAGGACGACCAAACCTTTTTCGGGACGAAAATTTGTCGACAAAAGCCACTCGGATGACCGCGCCCCACGCAATCAATTCACGCTGATCACAGGCTTCGGCGCCGATCGATAGATTACGCAAAAAGATATAAAAGCCGCTCACATAATAAATGTATGATCAATTGTTGGCCATCCGCGAAAAACGGCGTGCCAAATTTTTCACAGAGAAACGGCTTACATATACAAAGGCAATCTATTCCAAGTTGTTGGTCGATGACAACAAAAACAAACTTGCCGTCTTCACGTAGGTTATGGGGTTTCTATTTCTCGCCAGTTTCCCCCCACCCCCCAACATCAACGATTTATGGCGATCATCCGATATTTATATTGAGTGCTGTTAGGTTTTGGCTATAAGCGGATTATTATGAGTTCGGCTGGTCGATGTGTCAGTGTAGAGAAACGAATTATTGACCTGGTCATTCCCCGAGTCTCTCTCTCTCTCTCTCTCTCTCTATGCGTGCATGCATGCGTGCGTGTGTGCGTGCGGGGTGTGTGGTGTGTGCGTGTTACAGTTAATCTGTATAATCAGCTAATACGTCTATTGGTAACTGAGATTTAATACAGATTACCTGAAGATTTCAGATAAAAATATATATATATATCAGTTTAAACTACGTCTAAACCTATATATCGGGATTTGAATCCGACTTTTATCTCTCTTCGTGAACCGTGTCCCTATGGATTCGTTGCTCGGCTGTGCGTCCCACATGTTAACGTAGCCATGGATAAACATATCATACACTCACTTGCTCACCCACTCGCTCGCTCCTAACTCACTCCGAATACTTCACTAGATGCCTCTTCTGTATGCTAAGTTTACGAATGGTTCATCTTAATCTGTATATGTATGGGTTTGGTAGTTCTGTCCTGAAATTGCATTTTCTTCCAGGATACAGGACCATCAGCTGATTTATATATTCTGTGGAATTATGATAAAATAATAGTGAGCTAATGGGATCGAATAATCCATCGATACGTAGGCTAATTCTTGTCAATGATAAAATCTCGCAGCGAAAGTGTTCTAATTTGTGATTTCTCCATAGTTTAAACAACCACATATCTGCGATTTTAAAATTTGTTCTTTTTATTCAATATTCTGGTGGTGCAAGGAAGGTATCATAATTAAAACTGAAATGTTAATAGTCTAAATCATTAAATGTTGAAGGCTTTCACAGGAACTGTCCATCGTATTCTGCTTGGAACTGGATATTTTGACCTTGAAAGTCTTCATTTGACATACTGGTTCCTCGTAGGTTTTCTTTTCATGTTTTTTTATTGGGTGGGGGGGGTTGCAAGTGATAAGCCCAGCTCGAATAAACCAATTGCGTCGCAGTGCCACTCGGCGGATTAGTTCCATGGTATCCACATCAAAGTAGGATATTAAAGACCCTTTGACGACGTAAAACTCTCCGTCAGTGACCAACTTGAGGATATCTGACTCCGAATTCCTGTACGCTTCCCCTCTGACCATGAGAATGGGTGTGTGGGGGGTCAAATCATTACTCAGTAAATAAACTAGATGCAAATTAGAAATATCCACACTACTGAGCCATATATTCCTCTGTAGTCTAAGTAACGTTGACACTTAAAACATCTTGCTTAAGGCGCTTAAAACATCTTGTTTCAGCTGATAGCTAAGCACTATATAAGATTATATTTACAATGATAAAAACACAGATTACTAACAGCACAACACATGTCTTGATGACGCAGCATTTATGGCGCACATCGAGCAAACTTGACCCAATTCTCACTTCGCCGTGGTCAGATCCCCTTTGATTATAGTGACTTACCGTCAGGTGGCGCCAATTAATTGTTCAGAAGGATAACTGTTAGGATTAAAAACGACGAATGGGGACTAATTGGTGACGTATATTAGCTGGTTAATGGACCAGTTGACAGTTATCAACGAACGAGTTACCCGGCTTAACACAAAACAGTTAACAAATAATCTACTGAACAATAATAAACATCTGATCTACTGAACAAATAATAAACATATGATCTACTGAACAAATAATAAACATCTGATCTACTGAACAATAATAAACACCTGATATAATGAACAATAATAAACACCTGATATAATGAACAATAATAAACACCTGATATAATTAACAAATAATAAACATCTGATCTACTGAACAGATAATAAACATATGATCTACTGAACAAATAATAAACATCTGATCTACTGAACAATAATAAACACCTGATATAATGAACAATAATAAACACCTGATATAATTAACAAATAATAAACATCTGATCTACTGAACAAATAATAAACATCTGATCAACTGAACAATAATAAACACCTGATATAATGAACAAATAATAAACATCTGATCTACTGAACAAATAATAAACATCTGATCAACTGAACAGTAATAAACATCTGATCTACTGAACAAATAATAAACATCTGATCTGATCTACTGAACAAATAATAAACATATAATCTACTGAACAATAATAAACACCTGATATAATGAACAATAATAAACACCTGATATAATGAACAAATAATAAACATCTGATCTACTGAACAAATAATAAACATCTGATCAACTGAACAGTAATAAACATCTGATCTACTGAACAAATAATAAACATCTGATCTGATCTACTGAACAAATAATAAACATCTAATCTACTGAACAATAATAAACACCTGATATAATGAACAATAATAAACACCTGATATAATGAACAAATAATAAACATCTGATCGAATGAACAAATAATAAACATCTGATCAACTGAACAGTAATAAACATCTGATCTACTGAACAATAATAAACAACTGATATACTGAACGATAATAAACAACTGATCTACTGAACACTAATAAACATTTGATCTATTAAACGATAATAAATAACTACAATAAGTTAGCGAGAAGAACTATGCCGACGAAACGATTCTTTTAAACCATCGCTAAATATGTGCCGAGCGGGTGACATATGACTTCGTCCAACCAGAGTTTCGGTCCCCAAGGTTTCATCTCGAGAGGTTTAGACCGAGAGCCGAACGAAGGCAATGAAGTGAAACGAAAGATGAAATACCTTTCGGACATAACCCTGTCAGGGTTAGAAACCATGTGCTAGACGTTTGTGGCCAACCGCGCTACCAGCTTGGCAATGAATACGGCCCTCGCCTACGCTATGTTAAGTGTGATAATTGATCGCGGTTTTGTTTTAATTATATTAAACAATTACAAGCACACAGTGAACTAAGACATCAAATGATGTCCTACAGGGGGGGGGGTGATGTTTTGTACAATCTGAGTATGATGTTCCTATAAAAACAAACAACAAACAAAATAGAGTATAACTGAGGTACTGTTTACATAGGCACTCCCGCGGCGTAGTTGTTAGCGCACTACACTGCCATCTTCGAGATCGTCGGATAGAATCCGATTATTACTCGAATCTGTGGAATGTTTCATTCACTAGAAAAATTCCTCATTTCCTCAGCGAGAACTCCTACAACCTATAGAACGACCAAGATAGGAACAGTGACGGGTTGAAACGAGCCATCAACTCAATTATATATTATTGCTGTTGTATTTATATTGTAAAAGACGTTTGGATGTCCCCATTTAGTTGGGGCGCTTTTTTAGAATCAACTTATAACAATGATAACAATAATAATATTAATAATAATAAGTAACCAAAAATCACAGATATCCTTTTGGAAACCTTTCTGTGAACCTTTCACCCGCCTAACATCGGGAATGCAGTTGTTTCATTAATATTGCAAAAGCTATCAACCTTTTCACCCATATTGGTGTTAAGTGGGACGGCAGACAGCCAGAGAGCCAGACACCCAGACAGCCAGACATTATATATATATTTAAAAAAAACAATAAAAAAATTGTTTGTGTCAGTGTGTAGCTGGCTGTTTCTTTTTTTTCCGGGTCACTACTAATCGATGTGTAGTTATGATGAAGCGAAGTCAACAGAACAGCGAGAGAAAAAAGATCAACTCTAACATAACAACAATATGGTGGTCATGGATACAGGATGTAAACTACCATGACGGGGGGGGGGAGCGGTGGACGGTACACCGCCGTCTGGGTGGGGAAGGTGTTTGATTGGGCGTATGTCTGTGTGTGTGTGTGTGTGCGTGTGTGAACTTGTATGTAGATGGATGGATAGATAAACGTTTGGATGGATTGATGCAGATGGATGGGCCAACTGCAGATAAGAATCCATAATAAATAGGCAAGTTCAGTCTAAGAACAATTTAGGACAAGAATATCCGGACACGAAATGACGCCAAATCGTCGAAAAAAATTCGATACCAGTAAACCCTATAGTTCCTATCGGTTCGATAGGGGCGCCACAAGTGAAGACAATAAACAAGTGTCGGACATTCCTCGGCGACGAAACACTCCGACAATAGATAACATAAAACAGCTGATTCAGCATATCTCTCTATTGTCGACGTCGACGATGTGGTGTATCGAGATGTCCGACATCTTAACTCCGAGGTCGTGACCTTTATTGATCGACACAAGACTTGTGGCTCTGCGAAGCCAAACAGAGAGAGAGAGAGAGAGAGAGCGTCGCCATTTCTCTTTGTCGTCTGATAATATCTTAATCTCGGACAACAATCTCTCGTTGTGGTGGTGAGGGGGAGGGGGGGGGTGTTGCGGGGGTGAAGCCTGTATCGCTTTGTGCGCCCGGAGGCCGCCCCGGGTAACACTGTAGACAGAGGGATTGGGGGGGGGGGGGAGGGGGGGAATTTTGTGCAGATAAAACAAAGACCAAGGCTTTAATAAAAGTGACAGAATCCGAGCGTCATCTCTCTCTCTCTCTCTCTCTCTGTGTGTGTGTGTGTGTGCTAAGCTAAATACCGCTACTCCACATAATTATCTTAGTCAGCAAACAAATGGTAACAAACCAGGAAAATCGGCTTTCGTTGACTTAAAACGGGAAAGGACACGTGGATGTTAGGGCGATAATAGGTGCCGATAGCGATAATGATAAACAACACCAATGACCTCATCTACCACGTGACTATATGGCAACGAGTTATTAACATCGGGCCAATTAACCTTGATGAGGGTTAGACCCTATATAGACACCTGGCTATTGTCTAGATTTGGCTAGAACGCCAACGAAGATGACTTCAGCATCAGATCGGGCTATTTATTGTCTCAGGGATCCGCTGGTGGGTCGATTAGTCAGTCGGTTGGTCAGTCAGTTTGTCTGTCAGAAACACTTCCCCCCAGTTATGCATCCCCCCCCCCAATCACCTAACCTCTCCGATCGGCCACTTGATTAATCATCGACATAACCACCCAACACCCAGCCACCCATTTAGACTAATACCCATCCAATTGACAACCCAACTATAGAGGAAACTACCCACCCATCCATTGATCTACCGATTAATTGATCGATCAATTAATCTATCCATTGATACATCTATCCATCCATCCATTCAACAACCCAACAACCACCCAAAAAACATCCACCCATACAGACCGACACCCAAATAGTTTAATCATTTCACCCAACTAACAAACTTTCTAACGAACCCCCTCCTAGGAAAGCGCCCCCCCCCCCTCTCTCACAAACACACATACAAATACACACACACAAATACACACACACACACACATTATATGTAGGTAGACTTACAGACTTAGCTACATGCACCCTATTTCACCACCCCAACCCCCCTCACCTCTCTCTCTCGCCCTTTCTCGCTCTCTATCTATCTATCTATCTATCTATCTATCTATCTATCTATCTATCTATCTATCTATCTATCTATCTATATCTCTTTCCGTCTATCTCTTTCCATGTCATAACGTAATTAACGTAGACCAGATATTAATATTATAAGCTAGAGCTCTACTTGTTCGGATGATATTATATTTCTCAATGTAATAATTTTCAATTTTTATCTATTTCTGTTTCACAAAGTTGATGATATACTTCTGAATAGAGTATATCGTATATAGATCAATGAGAAAGAGGGATGTTGTGAGGCGTATATATATATATATATATATATATATAAGAGAGATAAAATTAGATAAATTAATATAAATAGATAATTAGATAGACAGATACATAGGTAGATTGCTTTGTTTGATTGATTGATTGACAGAGGGAGAGAGAGAGAGTGTGTGTGTGTGTGAGAGAGAGAGAGGGAGAATAGTTTTTTACCTTCTAAGCTAGTGTCTCAAATGTGTTATACCTGACATATCAGCTATTGTCTGCCTGTTATTAAGTCGTTGTTCAGATGACGACCACTTAACTGATCATCAACTAATAAATAATTATAGAACAAAGAAATATAGCCACTTTACTCTGTCATCATACTCTCTGACAACGGGAAGTGGTCACGTAACCGGGAGGGCTTCCTTTTGGTTGTACTCGAGAAATGTTTAGGATGGCAGAGGGCGTATTTGACCAGACAGACAGACAGACAGACAGACAGACAGACAGACAGACAGACAGACAGACAGACAGACAGACAGACAGACAGACAGACAGACAGACAGACAGACAGACAGACAGACAGACAGACAGACAGACAGACAGACAGACAGACAGACAGACAGACAGACAGACAGACAGACAGACAGACAGACAGACAGACAGACAGACAGACAGACAGACAGACAGACAGACAGACAGACAGACAGACAGACAGACAGACAGACAGACAGACAGACAGACAGACAGACAGACAGACAGACAGACAGACAGACAGACAGACAGACAGACAGACAGACAGACAGACAGACAGACAGACAGAGATAGGCATAAAAACGGACAGACAGACAGACAGACAGACAGACAGACAGACAGACAGACAGACAGACAGACAGACAGACATACAGACAGACAGACAGACAGACAGACAGACAGACAGACAGACAGACAAGACAGACAGACAGACAGACAGACAGACAGACAGACAGACAGACAGACAGACAGACAGACAGACAGACAGACAGAGATAGGCATAAAAACGGACAGATAGAGAGGGTGTCTCGGCCATCACCAACAACCGTGAAGACACCACGCTGTGTGATAACAAAGAAACTGTCGGCATCATCGCTCGCTCGCCACATGGCTGTCCTATATCCTCTTCGCGTCCCATGTCTTGACCTAATAACTCCGGTGGCCGAGGCGAGCCCCCGAATGTTACCTAATAACTTGATCCGACCCCAGACTGGCGAGACATCATTGTGTGCCCACAATACGAACACAGCTTGTAGTCAGACTTAGTGTTTTGTAAGGGCATTAAGACGACGAGCCAGGGCTACGACTGCGGCCGTAACATGAACTGGAAACACGTAGACAGTTCGTGGACTATATCCGTCGCATTAAACAGATCAATCAGTGGCTGACAGGTGAAGAAAAAGCGCCCCCTGGCGCTCTGAGGCGGTCTTTGACGGGCACTTAATAACGTGACAATTGACTTACCGACGTGTCACGTGACCGCTGTGCGACGGAGCGATCGGGTCGGCGTCACGTGGTGTGGGTTGGAGCCACATCACGTGGTTCGTGTTAGCGTCGCGGATTCGTCGCACGAGTGTTTGCAAAACGTTATTGTTTCGGCCTGCGAACAGAAATGGCGACTAGGAACAGCCAATCACATTACAGCGGTGTCGTGTAATGTTTTTAAATGACTCGTGTCAGTGCTGAAAATTTATTAAAATGGTTTCAAAAATATAACTAATAATTGAAAGAATACTAAATACTAAAACACAGTCCTAGTTAGGACATGAACGAGTGACTTTTGATGTAAATACTTGGTCACGTGGTTTACAGGATCAAATGCTTCATAATATAATGATAAGTTCTTACGTGGTTCAGGTTAGAACCGTATCACGTGATTTATGGCAGAACTGCGTGTCACGTGGATGACAGTATTACAACATCACGTGTCTCATATGTACGGAGAATATCACGTGACTTACATAATATACTAATTGAGCTACCCATTAGCCGTATCCAATTATGTGTTCTGGTCACGGAACGATTAGCGACAGTTAATAACCAGAAATATTCAATATTTCAATGACTGAGTGGGTGAGTAAGTGAGTGAGTTTTAAGCCACATCGGCCACCTTAGCCGCCACCTGATGATGATGATGATTGGTGTTTTATGGCCACTTTTGTGCGCGTGGTAGGCTAAATGGGCCGACTGACCTCCAAATGTAATGAAGTGAAGTCAAAGATGAAACAACCTTCAGATATGCCCACGCCGGGATTCGAACACGGGTGGTAGTGATATGTGGTCCAACACGCTACCGCTAGACCACGGAGGCGCCCTAGCCACCGCTTACAATCATGTTGTGTGACAAGGGGGAGGGAACATTCTAAACACCGCCTCCCCACACACTCGGATAATAATTATCAGAGGACAATCTGATTGATTAAAATCACATCTGGTCCTTGTTGCTGAAGATGTTCAACGAGTTTCAACTGTCATGTCATCATCATCATCATCATCATCATCATTGGCGTCCAGAATTTAACAAAGCCCCGTGTATGACTGTCGAATGCTTTAATTTAGCGATCACATGACCGTGATCTAGATTAACTAACCAATCAGCGGCCTCCCGTCAGCTGTCCCGACCTCATCTCGAAGGACGCGTGGGGGGTGTCCCGTTGTCCAAGCCGGACGCGAGCACTTGACGGAGTCACACTGTCCACACAGTTGTCCGGCAATTGTCCGCAATTGTCCCCTATCTCATCGGCGTCATAATTACCGTGTTCGCCGGCAAACCGATCCCCGAATTGACGTCGCCAGAAGTCATGAGGGGAATGAAACACCAATTAGAAAGTGACACTAATACCATCAACGCTTTCCGCGCATTAAACGAGCACAATAACAACATGTCTTTGTCACATTCTGGGCAGCCATTTTGCCAGATTGCCGTTAGAGCAGATGAAGACCACTCGAACCAACGCATTACCGCATGGCCAAACTCGACAGCGGCTATGACTGGCCATGCGGGTCAGAATTCCGTATTCGGACATACGTAATATGTTACCCAAAAGACGTGCGCTGCGCTGAATGAATTATGCACGCCTGTATTATTTGTTTGATTCCTGTTGCGTTTAATAATGAATTGTGAGATGCGCTTCCAAGAAATGAAGCACGCGCGTTAAACAACCCACAGTGCGTATATGAAACGCGAATCTAAACTGGTTATCTATAGTATTATGCGAGATAATATACTTAATTATGACCGGATTGGCCAACCATAGGATGCGAAACCATTACCCGCAAGTGGCGCTCGTGTTACGGGGAAGGTTCCCTCTCCGCCCATTTCTGATTGGAAACCGACCAACAGTTGGTCGATGGCCAATTTAGCGAGGTGAGCGAACGCGTGCGGAGGCGTGCACGAGTCGAGTACCATTTCCAGGCGATCGGCATCCCGTCGTCGCACGTGCGCGCCCGTACTCGAGCACCGAATTACGGGTCATTGGAGCGTGTCTTTCTACGATGCCTATCTGTCGAGCATATTGCCGTCTTGTGACATGATGGCAGCCCCACTGTCAGGTCATCTACAGGCACTCGATGGCCATTATTGGTGAGGACAGAACACGGCCCGGCCCTGAATAATTAATGACTTCAGCGAGTTGTAATCGGCGGTTGGGGGGTGGGGGGATGGGTGAGAGATAGATAGATAGATAGATAGATAGATAGATAGATAGAGAGAGAGAGAGAGAGAGAGAGAGAGAGATCAGCAATAAAAGATAATATTGTGAATATCGGATCTCGTTTGAAGTATTCATGAATCATTTTTGGCTGAATAGATTAATGTTATGCAATATAAGTTCATTATAATGACATATATGTGTGTCTGTCTGTGTGTCTGACTGTCTGTCTGTCTGTGTGTCAGTCAGTCTGTCTGCGTGTGTGGGTATGTATGTATTTAGATTTGTATGCATGGCTGGCTGTCTGGGTAGCCTTTCTGTCTATTTATCTCTGATGACACCCGTATGTCAATGACAAATCACCTATGTCCGGTGGCGCTAAGTATAAACAACGTAATTAACCTGAAACTTCTCCGTTTATGAATCATCAACATCATCATTATTATCATCACGATCATCACAAACATCATCATTATAGCCCGTCACCAGCCGGTTGTCTTCCGCGTTCAAGACACCGTTTGACTAACACGGTCAAAACATAGGCGCCATCCTGCCCCCTGGCGGCCTAACTCGCCTCAGGGTCAGCCGGAAAATGGCGCCAACAAGGTGAACGATATTCAGGCGCCTAGAGGCCGGCAGACGATCGGCTTCTTATGGTGGCTTACCGGGACGTTTTCTTTGTCCGGGGTAAAATGTCGCCTTTAGCTCTGTTGTTCTCGGCGACTACTTCGGCCGTTAATTAAGTAATTATCTTGTTAAATGGCTACCCGGTCGCATTTTGGGCTGATCGAGACCACGGCCACCAATATATAAACACGACATCGTCTGCTTGGTCCAGTTGTAATTACCACTGTCCAATGGCCAGTTTGCGGAATGGTGATTTATTGTCATTGTTCGTGGCAGTGGCCAGTTTTAATATATAATGACTTGTAATAATTAGACATGAACCCACCCAAACAAAAATTATGCCCTACACCGTCCGCCCACCCATCACGAACACAACTCCTTAAGTGTCTTGCGTCTCTATTGTAGTTCGCTGGCTCACCACCAGGTGCGTGTTTCGATGTCCGTCGCCCGTTCGCCGGAGCGTGACCAAAAGATAAATTGGTCCCGGCCACGAAAATGTCCACATCAAAGAAGATGAAATGAAGCGAAAATTACAAAGCCAGCCAGCACCCAGACCGACTCCCGTAAGCGCCTATGAATGCCTCGCCAAATTCTCTAAATATCGCCCACCCGCTGCATCACCAGACAGACATCGCCAGATTCGCGTAACACTTCCGGATCGTTTATTGCCTAACCCTTGTCTCCTTGAGGAGATAATTAGCGATTTTATGCGAATTTTATGCGAATCTCGCCTCAGCGTTTAGGAAGTCACATCAAAGTCGTTCTTTCCCGGAGCAGACGAATGATGGAGCCACTTTACGGCAATTCGGAAGACTTATGGAGCCAGGAGCTTGTTTTAATGGTTTGTGGTGAAGTTTCCTTATTTAATTATATTCCGCATTTGGGACTAGTATAATGGTATCTCTTGAACGTCAGGATAACACCATAGAAAAGTGGTTATTATGACGACGATCATGATGATGATAATGATGACCATCATCAGATTCATCCTCATGCTTGAGTGTTTGTTTTATATATTTTTTCCCCGGGAAAATAAAGGCAGCTTTATTGATGGACGCAATCAACCATTTGCAACTTTAATCTATTAATAACAAATTTAAAAGCCTCGCTCCACGAGGACTTTAAAACTCGCTCCTGGTGAGGGCTAATTTGGCCTTCTGCCAAAATAACTAAAGACATAGAATAAAAAAAGGAATTTTGATGAGTAAACATCATAGTCCCAATCATCAGTCCCAACCAATGTCATATTCACCGCCGTTTGGGACTCTTTTGTGATAATGTTTTGCGACCGAGCGAACAAACAAAGACACGCAGATTCGCTTTTATTTCTATAGATTATGAAAACTAATTAATAGTCGATGTCATATAATCGATAATCCAGAAAATAAAAACATTATTCGATTAAGATAACAATAGGAATCCCGGATCGTACGCTTCTCTGGGAGGTTCCCGCTCGAAACCAGAATCTAACATTCGATGATGAATGTAACTCCAAATAAAAGTCAATGTTAAAGTGAAATGTTAAATTACGTCTTTTATCGCTCGCCAATATCAGTCTGTCGCAGTCCGTTAATACTCTAAACAATAGATCTATTGTTGTTATCAGTTGATGTGATATCGATCGCGGTGGTCTGCGGTGGCTAAGTAATATATTGTCGAGCAAGAATCCGAGAGGTTCTTGGTTCGAATACGCTGGCCGTTTTCGCTATAAATGTGCGTGTGGATTAGCGCTGATGTTGGACAGCTAGAAATAAACGGTTATACCCCGTGATGTATAGGCCGGCGGACGAGGGTGGCTAAGTGCACACGCACTTGATCCTGGCTACAACGTAAGTTCTTAGAGTGCCTATCTCGAAATCTGGTCTCGAAAAATGAAGGGTCGAATGGATGAAACAAAATTTAAATCACGCGCGTCCTCACATACACATACGTATGTACGTATGTGTTTATGTAAATTGGATATTTAAATTTTTGAAACCTTTTTTTTACAATTACGCACCTTAAGCAATCAATATCTTGTTTACCATAGATATTTTTATCGGAAAAAATGGTGGGTAGGTTATCTTAATATTTAAGTTTTATTTCCAGAATTATGGGGAAATATTGGTAAATTTTAGGCATTTTGTTTCTTCAATACCGTGGATGTTTCATATATTCCTACATGGCGCTAGCTGGTAAGTGGTTTAGCCTAGTCAACAAAATGTATCATGCTCATATCAATGCCATGTTAACGGTGTATGACTAGATGCGTCATAATATGAACTAAAATATATTTCGGGAGGCAAGTATCTTGAGTAAACATCGCGAATAAAAAAATAAAAATATTGTGTCGGCTCTGGAAAGTAGGTCAGTCGGGGATGGGAAAGAAGAATATTTTAAGATGTCTTAGATGAAGTCTGTGGCTCTGATACAGGATCTGGCGGGGTTCCAGTAAGGCGAGGCTCAAGGCGGTCGCCCCGGTTCGCCGTATCTAAAGGAGGGGTCGTCTCCACGTCGTCATGTGTCAATCACGTCACAATCAGGGGCCTAGCTTATAGGAGCGAAAGTGGGGAGGGATTTTCGCCATGTTTCATCCATGCCAACTATTGCTGAATGGGATCCAGGTGCCTCCGTGATCTAACTGGTAGCGCGGTTGGCTGCAGATCTATAGTAACTAGGTTCAAATCCCTGCCGGGCTATGTCAGACGGGTATTTCATCTTTAGCTTCGCCTCATTACTCTTTGAGGTCGTTCGGCCCTTTTTTTTCTACTATGTCCAAAAAGTGACCGTAAACGGGGACTATCGAACGCACCCACTGGAGCTACGCCCTTCCTCATTCTAGTGATACAGTGTTTAGCTAGTCAATGTTGCATCAATTTTGGCTGGTCGTGGTAACAAAATAGTTTACCAAAAGGTCGGAGTAGCCCGGATTCGAATCAACCTTATAAACAGCAGTCGTTATCTACCAACCAGCTGTAATTATCTGAGATTAAATCAACAATGTTATCAAGTTTTTGTCTGTCTGCGTTTTATATTCGATTAAAACGCAATCCTATAGTTGACCTAATTTGACATGACATTAAAAAAAAAATGCCTATAGCAAAAGAATAAGAACAACAACACTAGCAACAACAACAACAAATACGCTAGGTTTACATAACACCTGGCCAACAACAACTGGCGACTGCTCCGGATCACAGACGTCACTACCAAATCCGGAGTCATCCGGAGTAATCCGATCTGGATGCCAGCATTACTAATTAGCATATTAACCTTTCCGGATGTGTGTCGAGGTTTTGTCGAGCCACCCTATGGTTCCTCCTATCGCTCACCCCCCCCCCCTATCTACGGACGGAGAAGTCAGACGTGATTATTGATTTGATATTAAGTGATATCGTTTGTTTAATATCTGTCAATAGATCTACAGTCATAATCAATCATATCTCAGTAACATAAAACATTGTGATGAACAGGTGTGTCCGAAAAATGGCGTCTGATATCTTTTCCAGATATCAGCTGGATATTTTTTGTTGATATATATATATATATATATATATATATAAATTATATATATATATTATACATCGAGTCTATTTGTCAATAATATTTGTAAATCCGCCAGAATCGAATATTTCCTCAATCGACCGTGTCGTCTAATTCGGTTTAAATTAATTCCTCTTTGAAATTAAGACCATTTTCAGTTAATTAATGGAGACACTAATGGCATTTTGCTATCGTATGACTTTGAACAGGTTCTTAAGCGAAGAAAAAACCTGACATGAAATCCTTCGTTTTCACGTTAATCAATAATTAGTTCCAGACAAAGATTTTTGTCTGTGTTTAAGACTATTAAACGTTAATTTTTGTTAAATAGCGTTCGCCCTTTAAGATTATCTGTAACACTTGTGTACTTCATGTTGGGGTTTTTCTTTTATAATGTCTTTCGATGGAATAAGTTAGTAAGTTTTTTTAATTTATTTCTACATTATTATTATTATTATTATTATTATTATTGGTGGTAGTAGTAGTAGTATTCATGATATATCTTGTGTTTAATATGAATAGTAAATATTCCCACCACTAAATAAAACTTGATTATTTACTAGTTGCCAAACTTATTCTATTTAATTATCCGATCAGTAATAATAATTATATTTTAAAGGGAAACAACAACAACAATAACAACAACAATAACATTACGTACCAGCCAAATACTTATAACAACATACAACGACAACATACAACAACAATATAGAATAGTTAGACACGTGACAATAACAACAAACGAAAACAACGTATACAACAATAGCATACGTTGACAATAAGAACAACAATATACACAACAACGACATACGAGAACAACATATAAATGGTTACATTGACTCGGTGATTCAGGTGGGAGGGGGGGGGGGGTATTGAATTAAAACATACCCCACAAAGGACCCTGGAGTCTACTGATTTTACACAACAGAGTTTGCTTTAGCTAGAAAATAATGCCGAATCCGAGGCCCCCTGGTGGCAACGGTTCTGGGTCCGGCCAAGATTTATTCCAGGTAAGCCAATAATCCGGTATCAGTCACCCGAAAACAGAATGGATAACTCAATTATAGACGTGGAGTGTCCAAATTAGTCAAGGTCACTGACATCAAGGGTCAACTGAGGCGGCCATCTTTAATTAATTATTTATGGTTAACACTTGTCACTGGACACAGTGGAAACAAAGAGAGAGAGAGAAGGGGGGGTTCCTATTACGTCACTCGCACGTCACGACGGGGAGTCATTGTTTGTTGGTGAGTGGACAGTAACACAACGGGTGACGTCATATCCACGCCGCCAACCAGCTACGTTGTAATGACGTCACACGGTCATCGTCCAATCGTCTACGGGGGAGAAAATATATATCGATCTCTCTGAATGTGTGTTAATGTGAGTGTGTATATATATATATATATATATATATATATATATATATATATATATAATATATATGCTGTGTGTGCGTATGTGTGCGTGCACGGGTGCACGCGCGCGCGCGCGTGCATGCGTGCGATTGAGAGATCAGGTCACCAATTAGATATCGTGTTAGTATCACTTTCTGTTAGGGCCCCTAGAGTACAGAGACATGGCTATCTATATAATTAGTAATCGTCTCTTATAAATGTTATAGATCCCTGGCAAGTTGGTTATATAACGTGTTGTTAATGACCTAGATAAGGTCACGACCTCAGTGGTAGAGAATCCAATGAGATAGATGGATAGGTAGACGGATAGATAGACAGACAGACAGATAAATATATATTTAGATAGATGGGGTGGTGGGGAATATCATGGATAGTGAGTGAGTGAGTGAGTGAGTGAGTGAGTGAGTGGGTGAGTGGGTGAGTGAGTGAGTGAGTGAGTGAGTGAGTGAGTGAGTGAGTGAGTGAGTGAGTGAGTGAGTGAGTGAGTGAGTTTTTTTTGGGTTTCGTTTATGCTGAGGCCGGGGCTACTTCCGAGGGAAAACACCCAACAAGTACACGTCGGATTAAGATTCGAACTCTTAGCTGGGGGTTTACAGCGCACTATTCTCTACCCAGTGAGCTACGTGGACAGAGCATTAGTTATAACATACTTGTTAGGAGTAGCTATAATCATACACTGATACAGAAACACAATTGAAGATAAAAAATGAGACGTGCAGACAGACAGACAGACGTATAGACAGACATGCAGCCAAACAGACGGACACGTGCATACAAACAATTACAGAAACACAAACGGACGGACGGAGAACTATATCGACAGCCAGCAAACCCGCCCAGACGGCTACAAATACAAACATCTGTCATCGACAAGTAATTATGTTTATGATCATTAAATTCTCATCGAAATGCACAAATTTTCGCCGACATAAACTGTTCGAAATAACTGGCTGTCAGAGACGGCCAGCTGGTGTCCGTGTTGTGTCACCCAAATCAATTCCCATACAATAACTAAGCTTTCACTCTCAATAACTTATAGTCATTGCCACGGTTAACTTTCTAAACAGCCCAAACACGGCAACCTGAAAACCCGGGACAACTCTGTCATTGTCTAATGATGTCTTTCCATAGAATTAGCCCGGTTATATTAAACGGTGATGGCTTTCCATAGAATTAGTCCCGTTATCGTACAGCGATGGCTTTCCATAGAATTAGTCGCGTTATATCATTTGGTGATGGCCTTCCATAGAATCAGAAAGCGATCAATTTCCCACAAACTTTCACGATTTCTTTTCCGCCTCAAGGCTTTTAATGTGATTTATACTTCAGGGAAATATCACCAAATTTATTCGTCAACGCTCGAGATGTGTGTGTGTGTGTGTGTGTGTGTGTGATGACACTGGCACAGATAATGACAAATGTTGGCGATAATGTCCGGACAACTCATGATACAAACACATAAGCACGGCATAACATGTGCGCAGAGAGAGTGTGAGAGAGAATCCGAGAGAGAGTCAAATACACATATAGCCATATATCCAGACAGCTAACCAGACAGCTAGCCAGATAGACAGACAGACAGACAGACATACAGACATACAGACATACAGACATACAAACAGACAAACAGACAAACGGACAGACAGGCAGACAGACAGACAGATAGACAATCAAATATAAGAAACAGAGTCAATGACACAAAATTATCAAAATGGACCCTATTCGTGGGTTTTCTGTGCCAGTGCATTTTTACACACTGCCAGCACACACACACACACAGAGGGAGAGAAGGAGAGAGAGACTTGCGTATACCAAATGCTTACACGAGGTTAATATATAGAGAGTAGACAACTGGTTCAGTGTTGTTGTCTAGACAGACATTGGTATACAGCCCTGAGGCTTATCATATAGGCGACATTCTGATAAATGGCTCGACCGCATATGACAGCTAACATCAATATATATATATATATATATATATATATATATATATATATGGTTAGAGTTATGAATCATCAGCGTATGAAAACGCGAAATCCATATTGATCACAGATGTTGCGTTTTCGTGGCACAACACGGGTCCGAAACCTATCCGTTGTTTATTCGAGAAATATTAAATTATCAAAACGGATAATTATTTCTAGTTTGTGGCTCGTTGTCGACGGGAGCTTAGACAAAGGAAATGGCAATAAATGAAATGTCACGGCCAGTAATCTGACCATATTTGTGACCTATATGTGACACGCAATATCGGCAGGAGGCGGTTATACAACAAATATATGTTTTAAGAGGACGCAATAAAAATTTATATAATTGATATAACAAGCAATGGTCGTGTAATTAGTATAATTGGTTTAACCTACATACGTCGACTACCTGGTGGGTGTGGGTTGCATAAATGGTATGGAGGGGTGGGGTTCTTCGAGGGATGGCTGGGTGGACGGGTTGGCTGTTTTATGTTTTGTTGTCGCTTATTCGGCACGGCCTCTATGTTGGAGTGTTGAGGAACCCTCCTCCCCTACCACTCACAGGGGAGCAATACGGAAAGATGGAGCCGAAATACACTGAGGGTGGTCACTGCCAGAGTGTTTTACGTCCTCAGGGGGTCTTTAACGTCTCCCTTTATTTTAAATAATTCAGTGGAGACGGCAGCGCCATTTAACGTGGTCAGCCACCCACGATGTTGTGAGCCGAGAAATTAATCCCTGGAAAAGTTTCGACCTCTTGCGGGGTTCGAACCTGTGACCGATGACACGAAGTGCCGGGTGCTTAACCGCTAGGCCACCGGAGCTCACTTGGCGGATTGCCTGGTATCCCTTCCATATAAGCTGGTATCCTGTGGTATGATTCGGTATAGCCAATTACCATACGCTAAGTGCGGAGGCTGTATATATACCAGTCGTTGGCACGGATCCGATATACCGTTTTAAATCATGATTTCGTATGATCTGGAATAGGATCATACAAGTTGGTATGACATGGTATAATACGGAGTACGGAGGGGTCTTTGTTTGTATGTTGTGTACCCCAATAATTGTACATCTGTCGTTGTTCATCTGTACTTGTGTAGATTTCATGCTGTACTTCTATTATTATTGTCCTTGTACTCCTACGGTTGTACATCTGGCGTTGTGCTTCCACTGTTGTACACATGCCATTGTACTTCTACTACTGTACTTCTGTCCTTGTAGTTCTACAATTGCACATCTGACGTTGTATTTCTATACGGTTGTACATATATCGTTGTACTTCTACTAGCGTACATCTGCTGTTGTACTGCTACAAGTGCGCAGCTGTTATTGTACTTCTACTGATATACATCTGTCGTTGTACTTCGATAACTGTACACCTGTCACTCTATATATGCAAATATTACTGCATATCATTATACATCTAATGACCGTTTCGTTCATTCTGGACTGTTATTTACACTTGGGATTACCAAAATGAAACTACAAGATGAAACATCCCATAGGGATATTTAATCGCCTGCTTGGCCTCATGGGTGTGGGACTATTTACCAATGGTTATGATCATGATGTGCGGAAAGTTGAAGGTTGGAATCTCGGCCATGGCAGTATAGTAGGTTTTCATCCAACCAACCAACTAGCAAGGTTTTCTCCACTGAATATGCCATCGATTGTAAAGTCTAAATCTATTTAGAATTAGTGCTCGTGGTGAAGCTGTAAATTACAGATCATACACGTCTCCCTCATTTGAGGTAGCAAGCCACGTAAATTATTTCGGCCATTATTATTATTATTATTAATTATTATTATTATTATTATTATTAACACTGGGATTCGAACCCTGGTCAGGAGGTATATAGCACATTGTATTACTGAATGTGCCAAGGGAGCATCCCTACATCTGTCATTGTACATCTGTGTTCACCGTTCGAGATGATGTTGATAATTAATCAAGCTTAATCAGCTATTTGTCATCAGAGAATAGATACAAAGTGATCACCAAAATGACAACACAACGGCTCATCTATTATGTTATCTGCTTAATTAATCATAGATACAAACTGCAATTGATATATATATATATATATATATATATATATATTTTGTGTGTGTGTGTGTGTGTGTGTGTGTGTGTGTGTATCTGTGTGTCTGTCCGTGTGTGCATATGTGCGCGCACGCGAGGTATATGCAGGCATACGTGTGCGCACGCACGCATGCACGAACTCGAACATGCATCGCGCACACAAAAAGCTTCACCAAACCGACACATTGATCAAAGTACACCCAATGACCCCGTACCTAACCGACAACAATACCTCTAACATATTGGCCGTTAGCCAATACGTTAGTCTCCGACCATAACACGGTCGACGCCATGATAAACGTCTCTCTAATCGGTCAAAACTCGGAGCAGACGATTAATATTATAAATTACCGCCCTAACGCCGAATGTCAAATTTTGATAAACCGCCGAATGATGGGAAGGGGAACTCGAACAAAGAGTTCCGGCCATTAGCTGCCGTAAGAGTTCACGGCGAGGCGAGGCGTTTCTCGGGTTTTTGGTTTGTTTTCCCGCCTTTTTTTCGGGGCCCACTCCCCTCCCCTATTATCGCCCATGTTTGTTTATACGGTAGGCGTAACGCCGCCTAGCGACGACATTCGGTCGGCCAGCGCCGTCTACAGGGACTTAGCCGAAACGATAACAGAATTATACTTAAGAGAGGATGTTTGTTTTTGGCGAAGTTAGCTGATGGATTTGGGTGTCCGAGGTGAGGGGGGGGGGTTGGAGGGGGTATATTGGGGGGAGGTGATTTGCCCTTTACACTTGGATAGGAGTGGCAGGCTTTTTTTTGTTTTTTGTTCCGAGAACATGTTCTCCGACCACCGGTTACGATCGTGTTGGAACACGAGAAATAAATCCGCTTTTCTCCGGCAGGTGGCGTCGCTCGTCTGAGGGGTTTGTTTCCGAAACGAGGTCGTTATCCGGTTTCCGGTTCCGGTTTGTTTACTTTTGTTTCGTTCGGCCACGAGGAAGGATTATGTTTGATGATATATAAATGTTATGGGATATGATGTGGATATAATATTGTTATAACAGCTTGGTGTTGGTGAATAGTTGTATTAATGATGCGGCTAATAGCAATTATAAGGTTATACGTATAATAATAATAATAATAATCTGGCTTTACTGGTAGCTGTTATTCAATGGCATTGTTCAGTAACATCTAAATATAATATCTAAATATGAATCATCTAACGTTTATAAATGTTCAAGGCTTGATGATGCGCGCGCGCGTGTGCGCGCACTCACGCACACGCACGCACACACACATATGACTGAACAAACAGCCTTGAACAGGTGAATGAGTACTAGGAAGGAATTTAAACTTTTCAAGAAACGACGCCCTTCTAATCTCCGCTGGCAGTCAGTTCCACAAAGTGTGTGTGTGTGGGGGGGGGGGTGTTTCGGGGGGGGGGAACCTTCAATAAACGTGCAATCGGCATATGACTGGAGCCAAGACGCAGATAACTGTAATATTGTTATCTGATTGGATGACTTGAGATATCGCGATGACTTTCTGATAGACAATAGTTCACACAGATATACAGGTGTCATGCCATTGATCTTTTCATAAATTGTGTTAGTAAAATCTTGAATAGATCACGCTGATATCCCTGCTGGCAGTGAAGTTTTTGAATAAATGTGGTAAGATGATCATACTTTCGAGTATTTGTCATCATATATCTATTGTAAATTCTAAATTTATTTCGAATTAGTCTCCGTGATGAAGCAGTAAATTACAGACCATATGCGTCATCCGCATTTCAGGTAGCTAAACCACGTAAAATAACTGCCATTTCGGCCATTATTATTATTATTATTATTATTATTATTATTATTATTATTATATATGCAAGCTGCACCATTCCAAATTGGCTGAAGACGACTGGTGTTATGAATCATAACTTATTGTTAATATTAATAACATTATCATCATCATCATCACCAAATTATAATAAGTACAAGTCACACCTGAGTCGTGACTAACTCAATCGCCAAAGAGATATTTATGCCATGGTCTAAGGCCGTGAAACTAACCAAAAACCTGAACATAACAGGAGAGTTGTCAATATGACAGCAACAAGACGGACACCGGGACCTGTATAGGGATATGATTCTATAATTGATGGAGATAAACAGTTAGGTCTGACGGGGGTGACATCGAGTGATTAAATTACTAGGAATCGATGGTTTGAAATAGCCATCCAAGATGATACCTTGACACACAGAAGAGGCAGAGGGACACAATGTAAACATTGAGACGGTGAACTTGAAATGGTTCGTCGACGTTTGGTTAATAATTAATGGATGTCAATTAAAATTAGACAGACGGACGGACGGACGGACGGACGCACACACGGAGGGACGGATGGATGGATGGATATAGATAGATAGATACATGGCCACGTTTATATAAAGGTAGATATTTAAATTTAAAATATATAAAAAGACTAGATATATAGTTTATATATATATATATATATATATATATATATATATATATATATATATATATATATATAGAGAGAGAGAGAGAGAGAGAGAGAGAGAGAGAGAAGGGTGGGTGGTGAGAGGGAGAGGAGGGGGAGAGCGGTGAGAGAGACAAAGGTAGTTAAGTACCGTGTCAAAACTGATATCTCACCGCTCAAGTGACCATGATCATTTGTTATTTATTAAATGATGTAACCTTGTCGACAAGGTCATTGAGGTTAATCCCAAACGAGAGTTCTTTGTGGTCAGGCCAGCGCTAGATGATCTTTTGGTCGAATCTTCTTAAACGCCACCTGGAGAACAAATATACTGATAGTCTCACCGGAAGTCGGAACTCACTGGGATCTGGATCTCTAAAATTATCTTTGTTTATTAGTGTTGATCCCATTTCCACAAGTGATGGACCACCCAAAATGGGATTTTTTTATAGTATTTATCTTCTAAGAAAGAGTTATATAAGAATATTATTATTATACATTATTATAACCTAATAACCCATCAACAAAGCACGCGTGTACGGACACACATACACATACACACCCGCGCGCGCACGCACACACACACACACACACATATACACACAAAGCACACAAAGCACATACACAAAAGACAGGCATTATTACTATTAGAAGTAGTAATAGTGGAGGTAAAAGTAGGAAAGTAGTGGCAGCAGTAAAAGTAGTTGTAGCAGTAGTAGCAATAGAAGTAGTGAAAGTAGTCATAAAAGTAGCAGTAATAATAGATCAGATCTTCCTGAAACTTGTGCCTCACACGCAATCCTTCACCTCAATCAACAATATATTTACATCAGATTAGTCTCTATCCATCCAAACAGTACTAGGATTCGAACCCGTGATATCCTATTAAATGCTAACCAAAAAAGAGAATTACCCCCCCCCCCACTGAGGTATTTTAAAAAAAAAACAGAAGATGGCTCAGCCTCGAGTTAATGGAATGTAGCACTAGGATATATAGATATGTAATTAACTGAGGGAAAAAGAGATAACATCTCAAAAAATTTATATCATCCTCAGTAGAGTAGACATCACTTGTCCGGTTGGTTGAGGTCTTATTTCGGGGGGTGGGACGGTGAGGGGGGAGGTGTTGGTGGAGGAAGCCCCCGGCCTTCACCACTTCTGACCGGTTCCCGCTTTGATGCTGCGCGGTATGCATAGGCAGGTGATGAAGGCATGTACCGGTGACGTGTTGATAGTCTATACGCGTTGTTTACCTGTCAGGTTGTGATGATTGACAGGGGAGACTGTACAGCTGTCAACTCGGTGTCAGTCACACACCGACATCGGGATGCTTTCTGGCTTCATCGGGTGGGAGTTGGCTGATTCGTGGCTGGCTATGTTATGGCGTGGCCCCGAATGACGACCCAACCTCCCTCAACATCACCCCCCCCCCCTGCCGCCACCAACTACGCCCAAACCCGCCCCTCGCTCCATCAGCTTCAATTGGATCTGTCTTCGGAACAGAAAGTGGAAGATTATGTGGCTTATTTCATCCATCATATCTAGGTGTGTATGCGTGCGTGTTAGTAGTTTGTAAAAGGCACTGGCTCGAAGAATTTCCACTTCATGTTCAGAGGTGTAGGGCCTCACCAATCATTAAATTACTATGTTACAAAACTCAATCCTAATATATATATATATATATATATATATATATATATATACAGGTATTTGCTCACAAAGCCTGATTAGTGTTTTTTGTTTTTGTTTTTTGGCAAAGTCAAAAAACACATTCTTGTTACATTAGCTGTCAATAAGCGGTTTCTCTGTCTGTCAGTGGTAGATGTTTTTGTTTCTATTGGTGTTTCTATCGGTGTTTCTTGGTTTCTCTGCCCGTAGAGGCGCCACCTAGCGTGCAGTTGTCGATTTACTGATGTATACATTCCGTGAGTGAAGAGTTCATTAGGTACATCTTTGTTTGATGTCAGTTGATCTTGATGTGCTTTTACAGGGAAGATAATGACACTGATAATATATATATATATATATATATATATATATATATATATATATATATATATTTTCAGTTAGGCAAATTTGATCAATAGATAGATAGAGAGATAGATAGATAGATAATGAATGTATAATTGATCGAAAAGTCTAGATTCAGCACCATGCAGGATGTATCGTTCGGAGTTTGAATTAACTCTGAGTTCCTCTGTGCCAGTGCCTTATTCCACATGGCTAAAACACACGCACGCACGCACGCACGCACGCACGCATATATATATATATATATATATATATATATATATACGCACACACACCCGCACGTACACATGCGTACGTACACACACACATCCACACCGATCGCCCCGACACACACACACGCACATACACGCACCATATAGACAGAAAGCAGAAGCACTGATACTTCTCAAGATCCCATGTAAACAAACGCCTTCCTCTATTTATCCTGTGTTTATCCTCTATTTGTCCCCCGTTTGTCCTCTATTTGTCCTCTATGCCTCAGTGGCAATACTCTATTAGAGATTATTGAGTATTAGAGCAGGTTATCTGGTACTGATATCTCGTATTTGCTATCTCTTATCTTATCTCGGGACTCTCTCCATCCGCGTGGTCAAACAGGTCGAGTGGACCGATGTGACGTCATTAAGAGTGATAATACAGTGCGCCGGCCACGAGACCAGTGTACCACGTGACACCGAACTGAGCGGCCATTGAGGACGTTGGTTATTACCGGAAGTGTGGACATTAACGATACGGTGGCTCCCCCTATGGCCAACTAGTCGAGCACAACTACTGACTGTCCCCGATATAGGACACGTGCCAATGTTTACAAATTTCATACAGAGTATACCATTAGAAAGTGGTCGAACTCGTGTGCCTGTGTTTGTGTGTGCGTGCGTGCGTCTTTGGGCGAGTGCATCTTTTCAGTGTGAGAAATGGCACTGACACCGATAATTAAAATTCTGATTAGACCCTATGGACGATTCATCAGAACATTGATAAAAATGATAAAGCCTGCCTGTCAAATAACAGGTTTCAATGTTGAGCTAAGTGTCTATTTCTTGACATTTAGCGTAACAGCAACCCCTCCCCCTACACACACACACATACTCTCTGTGGAACAGGTTGCTGGAGGAAATTAAAAATGAATCGAAGCTTGAAAAATTGACATCTGTTCAGAATATTCACCCGTTAAAGCTATTGGAAATTTCATTGTAAAGTCTCTTTGAACAGCTTCTGCTGGTAAAGATGTTTTATTAAATTAAGATTTATTATTAGTATCATTACTATTATTATTATTATTATTATTATTATTAATACTCATCATCATCACCTCCACCTCATATACGACATTACAGACGGTATAGTTGTCTTTAGAGAATCGTAACAACAGTTCGACTATCCCCTAATTATCGGTATTCCTTCCACTCTGGGGGGGGGAATTCGCCTCTGTTATCTCTGTCTAAAACTCTCTTCCCATTGCGCAAAGAGCAGGGTATTATAGACTACAGAGAATAGGCTGTCTAACCTCCCTGTTCGGAATTTAAAAAAACTTCTCCCCTCTATTATCATAGCCTATAAGAATATAGAGAACACTGAAATTACCCCTACTTTAAATAATAATAATAATAATAATAATAATAATAAAAAAAACAATAATAATAATATAGATTTAATAAAGTGTCATTACCAGAAAATGTGTTTATCAGCAGCAGTAACAACAACAACAACAACAAAATAACAACAATAACACGAAACCGTCAACTTAGCATATATCATAACCTTCTAAGAAATGATCCACCATTACTCAGACGCCGTCACGATGCTATTTTACGACATTGAATGTATGCGTAATTTCCGGCGAAATTCTCTTTCCGCGAATTGGTTTCGATTCCCCATTTGCCGTTTGATGGACGATTTTAACTGGAGGGGACACGTCATGTTGCTGTAACAGGAAGCCGGAACACAAAACTGACCGCCAAATGTCCGGATTGGGACGCGACGGAGTACAGGAATATTCCAGATTGCGATCCACGAATCCTGGGTCAACAAGGATCGTCGGATAGCCAGTATATGATCTGGATGATGATGATGATGATTGACGTTTTACGGGCACTTTTGTGCACATGATAGGATAAATGGGCCGAGCGACCTCAAAAGGTAATGAAGCGAAGTCAAAGATGAAACGCCCTTAATTCAGATATACCCACGCCGAGATTCAAACTCGGGTGGTAGTGATTTGTGGTCCAACGCGCTACGAACTAGACCACGGAGGAGCCCCGTATATGATCTGGATCGCCGATGGATATCAAAACTGTATTCTAATCCGCTGCTGTATTTTTTTATTCTGACGTTTGTTTCACTTATTTTAGAATCAGAACGTTACGATGTCGCCATGAGCATATAAGACACATGGCTGAGAGAGCCCCCCCCCCCCATTTATTGTATTGTCTGCATGGTGGCTTTTTAATAGAGCATGAGTAATAAGGGCACTTGTTTGTATAAATGGCGCTTTATTAAATCCAGATTATTAGTATTATTATTATTATAAATTGTTGTTATTGTTGTTGTTTTTGTTGTTGTCAAATAAAAATCCTCATCTTTACTGCACATATAACCAAGATCCGTACATTTAGCTCAGTAGGCACGTTTTGTCCTATAGGCGAAGGCTACGGGTTCGATTCCATTTGTCGGCCTAAATACGACGCCTCTGTACCGTAACCTTATACTTTAACCCGTCACGGGATATGATTCAGAGATCAACGAGTACACGTATACGGAAGTAGATGCGTGGTAGCTCAGTTGGTTGGCGCGGTGAACACATTTTCAAAGCTTCCGGGTATAAACCGCTTCTATTATGAGAAGACACCCGCTGTATCCTGCTGAGGACGTTTAGCTGAGGTGAAGACTCCCCCTCCCAATACACATTCTGTGTATACACGTGTGATATTGGTTACGAATGAAAAGTGAATTGATGTGTGTGTGTGTGTGTGTGTGTGTGTGTGTGTGTGTGTGTGTGTGTGTGTGTGTGTGTGTGTGTGTGTGTGCATTTGTATATATATATTATCCCCAAACACACAAACAAACATATATATTATTTACCTGATTTTGGCTACAATATTACGTCTTCTTGCGTACTTTAGTCCATTTAACAGAGGCCACCTAGAGCCCCCCCCCCGAACAACAGCTGTTAATGTTTGACATTTTCTACCCAAGTATGGCCGACTGAGTCAAACATCCTCTAATATATGTAACAAAATAAACGACCTTAGTACCCAAACATATACCCAATCTGAGGGACACCCACCTGTTGTATATTGTCTTTAATAAACATCAGGTTGTTGTTGGTATTTGGTATACGAGGTACCTGAAAGGTCTTTAGATTTAATTAGAAAACGCGAAGACGATGGCGGTGACCCCGGTTCGCCGTACCAAACGCACTTTACGCACATTTACTTCACATTCCAACACCATATTACATCGTTGTGCTATATATGAATGTTTACCTATAAATGAATATGTATATATTTCTAAATATTTGGCTACATATGAATATGTACCTATACATGAATAGGTACCTATATATAAATATATGTAATTTATGACAAAAGAAGAGTCGCTGATTGGCTGGTATCAGGTGACGAGATTGCTTCATTATACGAAGAGATCATCAGACAGATAAGAAAGATGAGAGAGATTATATATATATATATATATATATATATATATATATATATATATTATAGAGAGAGAGAGAGAGAGAGAGAGAGAGAGAGAGAAAAGCTTGGTCTTAGTCACACTTTTTAATAAATATTCTGCTCATGTTACAACGAAAGGATTCCCTACGAGACGATCATGGGATCCACATTCCTAGAAATTGACACTATAATCTGGATTCCTAATACTTGATTATAGGATTCTTATTCATAGAACTTGACCCAGAATAAGAGGCATTCCTAGTACTTGTCACGGGATACGTATTTATAGGGGTGACTTGCAAAGGGGTCACACAAAAATCACAGATGAATAATCGCAGGAAAATGTCACACACAAAATATATTTTACCCCATACAGGTGATTCTTTAGCATAATCCAATCAGTCATGTATGCATGTAATAAAATCTGACTTTTTTCTTTAAATGTTTTGTTCGAGTCATCCTAGGACATGACGCATCCGTAGCACTTGAACCTAGGACTTGTTTCTGGATCCCACAACATGGTATCCATTCGTCAGTAGTGTACATTATTCGGATATGACACTAAAGTCATAATAGGCTATATATATATATATATATATATATATATATATATATATATATATAATCCGCCTGTCTATATCCATAGGACTTCTTCCCAAATATCCTATACATGGTATTTGATCCTATACATGGGATTTGATGCTCAAAATATATGTAACGTTTTTAGAGTCCCTTTTCTTACCACATGATCCTATTAGGTTCTGTGATCCAGGGATTTGGCCTTAGCATCAAGACACTACCTTAGCTCTTCGCCAAGGGTATATTGTCTCTTTGTACCTAGGATTTAATAATAATAATAATAATAATAATAATAATGTAAATTTAATAAAACGTCGTTAGAATCAGGAGCCATTCACAGCCGTTGTATATTGATATCCCGAAAAGAAGTATAAAAAAATCACAATAAGAAATCCCAATCCCAGAACCCACCTATTTGTAAGATGACTCACTCCCGAGGTCAATGACTATAGTAAAGGCGTTTACTCGTAGGTCATTCCGCTTCTGGGTCACTTTAACATACTAACCTATTTCCTGACCAAAGTTCAATCAATCTCAATACACCAATACGCCATGAACTGTAGTGTTATACACCAGGTGTGATGTTACACATAAGCTGTAGTATTATACACCAGGTGTGATGTTACACATAAGCTGTAGTGTTATATACAGTATATCAGCTGTAGTATTGTACATCAGTCGCTATGTTATACATCAGGTGTTATATTGTTACAAGTCTGCTGTAGGGATATAGGTCAGCTCTCGGGTTAAATATCAGCCATGCTGTTAGACAACAGCTGTACTGTTATACATAAGCTGTAATGTTATATTGTGTGTTATTGTTATTATGTTATATTTGTTTGGATAGTATAGACTATTACCAACATAACGCGCCTGCACACATACATGCGCGCGCATACACGCATGCAGCAAGCATACACAAACAGACATACACAGACACACACACACACACACAGCTATGATTGCCAATTTCCAACTAATCCCATCATTATATTATTGCTGTAGAAGCCATTTCCCATCGTAATTCCTGTACAAACACCACCAGCCCGCCACCTAGCGGTCACCGTCATTACATTACCTAACATGGCGGCCATAACCGGGCGGTAATAGAGGATGGCAGAGGACAGGTGTTCGGTCAGCGGAGGTCATCCTTTAAGTGCATAATTCCGCTAAATTGCCATCGCCAAATGTGGTTCAGGTAATTTGATATGATTACAGGTCAGGTTCAAATCAGAGAATGTGATTGTCGGCACGGCACTAGACCTACTTGATGTTCATTTTAAAGCCTATAGGCAATATATTGTCGACGTATGCTGTAACAAACACCTCCCCGTAAACAATAAAACAAAAACACCCCCCCAGCCTCAGCCCCACAAATATTGAAACCCCCGTAAAATTTGAGCTTATACTCATAATTAAAACACATATCTAAGAAGCTCACCCTTACGAACACCCAGTCACCCAAAAATTATGATGATGATGATAATACGAAAGTGAGTGAGTGAGTGAGTGAGTGTTTTGTTAAGCCTCGATGCTGATCACATATGGAACGTGCGACCTAGGGGTTCCCACTTTGGGATACAAGACAATCAAATGAAACATCCGATAGACACAGGCAATGCCCCGATTCGAACCCTGACCTAATAATGTACTCATACTACTAGAAGTCAGGCAAGATGTAATACCGTAAACCCCAATATGAGTTACCTCAAATATTCTTAAAAAAAGGTTAAGGAAAGGATATGTATTTCTGGAAAACTTAATAAATTTGGACAACTCTACCATTGTAACAGTTTTATATGTTATAACCGAATTATTTTGTTTGAAACTTTGTATATATATATATATATATATATATATATATATAATTCTTGTTAGAAAAATAAATGTTGTCTTGTCTTGTCTGATCTTTTCTTATATTCCCCCCTGCATCACTGAACACAAGACCACCCCCACTGTTCAAAACAATCTACCTGTTACATCTATACAGCTTTCCTCTATACTTAAAGATTACTTCGATCATAATTTAACTCGACCAACATCTGTCCGCATCATGTTCATCAATCGCGCTCTAATTTCGCCCGTCACCCGATCGGAACAACCTTCTGGGGGTCATTACGGCACTGACTTCCAAGGCGCATGTTCTTTGAGTCCATGGGCGACGCGCGTGCGCAGCTAGCGCACGGTTAACGTCACTCATTGGTCGCCTGGTCTTTGTCCACGACCGATAGCGGGACTAATGCGATGTGAGAACGATATTTTTCGAGCCGTTTCGCCGGCGATGTCATTTTGGACGGTATCAGAGCGAGCGATAATTGGTGGCTTGTGCCGACGGCGCCATCTGGTGGGCTAATCTGAAACGCGGAATGGGATCGTGATCAGGTGGCCTTTATGCCTGTTGTACACGCCACAAGGTGACCTCCATGTCCCGCTGACACACACCAGAAACGGGCAATATTCATTTATTATCCGATTTAAATATCTTTAAATAAAATATGAACAGAGAGCACTTGGAGATAGATGGCGCCACTGGCGTGCCGCGTTTTGGTTGGGAGGGAGGTTTTAATATGGGGCAACTGATGGTTATATAGGTTAAGGGCTGGCCATGTGGTTCGGCAAATGTGTGTCTGTTTGAGCGCGCGCGCGCGCCCGTGTGTATGTGTATGTGCGTGTGTGTGTGGTTGAATCACACAACCACATATCACACGCCTTGTGGTTGTGTGATTGTACGCATATGTGTAAATGTGGTCAGGTAAATGTGGATGTTGGTATGTGATTGGTGGTGTGGGTTTGATTAGGTGTAACTGGGTGTGTGGATGTCGGTATGTGTGGGTGTGTTGTTGCGAGTATATTGTTGGAATGTGTGTATGTGGCTGTGTGGTTCAGTGGGTGATTGGTGCATTGTTTCAATTATTGCTTGGTCAGCTGTTGCGTTTGGGTATATTTAAACGTGTTTATTTATTTGGTCAGGTATTCTGGTGTGTTATTCGGTGCCTTGCTGTGTATGTTATTGGATAAGACGGGTCATTGCCTCGGTGTTTGATTGACTCTTGTGTATGTATATCAATAGGTTTGGGGTTGAAAGATTGTTTAGGAAGGTAGTATGACTGGGTATGTGTGGTTTGTGTATGTATGCCTGTGTAGCCCGGGTATGTAGTTGTATTCGTGGCTGGTTGTGTGGTTGTTTGTATAGTTTTGTGTATGGCTGTTTATACGGTTGGGTATGCAGTTATATTTATGGATGGGTGTCTAATTCTTTGTATTTTTGAATGTGTGTGGTTGTTTGTATAGCTGGGTATGTTTACTTGTATGATTGGGTATGTAGTTGTTTGCATGACTAGTTGTGGGTTTGTTTGTATAGTTTCGTGCGTTGTATTTCTATAACTCGGAGAGTGATTGTTTGTATGGTTCCGTGAATAGTTGGCTATGTGGTCGTTTTTACCACTGGCTGTGTAGTTGTTTGTATATTTTGGTGTGTGGTTGTTTGTATGGTTGGGTATCCGGGTATATGCATGATTGGGATTGTTTGTATGGCTGAGTGTGTGATTGCTTGTATAATTTGATTGTGTTCGCTTCTATGACTAGGTATGCGGTTGTTTACCTCATTGGGGATGTTATTCAAGATATGACTGGGTATGTGGTTGTTTGCATGATTGGGGGTGTTATTCAAGATATGACTGGACCAGATGACGGTGTGTGTGAATCCCAGATGTTTATATTGCGGTGTGTGTAGGCGAATTAGTTTGTTATTGTACGGTTGGGTGTGTTGTCGTTGATTTGGCGGGAGGCTGCATATACGAATTCACGAAACTCTGTTTCACGTGTCTACGTACGTTTGTATCATGCATCTACGTAACACGCACAAGTCCGCACCAGTAAAAATACGTCCCACTTGCTGCTTGACGTGTCATAAGATGACGATCACGACGATGATGATGATGATATTTAGTATGTCCAGGTACGCATCACGTGGTACAACTAATTTTTGCCAACAAACTACTTGCTGTAATATATCAGCGGATTCCGTCACATGACAGCAATAACTTAGCCTCTAACCGAGAAGTTGTTATCTTATCTGGCTACGAACCTAAAATATATAAACACATCGGTCAAAGATGGCGCATCTAAATATACGACCAAGCCCGATGTTAAGTTTTACAGATTGTTGCTATATATCGATGTGTGGTAACTGATGGCAAATAATTGCGCCCTATCTGATGCGCGCCATGTTTGATGTTATAGGCCTATATATATATATATATATATATATATATATGTATATGGTGCTGACGCATTTCTAAAAGTGAGATATTTGTTAATGTGCTAATATGGACACTTACATGGCTAGTCAGTCAGTCAGTCAGTCAGTCAGTCAGTCGGTCGGTCGGTCAGCTAAAGATCCAGCAGCAAGCCATCTTGTGAACCTGCCAATTACACAGTTTAGTAACCAACCAGCCAAACAGTCAGTCTGTTAATCGGCGAACCAGCTAGCTAAACAGGAGCCACAATCAACCAGCCAGTTGGATAATCTGCCAACTAAACAACCAGCCAACATCCAGTCAACCAACCAATCAGATAGTCCTCTCGTCAACCAGCCAATTAACAAGTTAACCAACCAACCAGACAGCCTGCATCATGCACACACACAATATAATTAGTTCGTTATCGATCAAGATAACGCACCGTAAAATTCCCCCTCCCCCTTTCCAATACAGTCAGCAGCCATATTGTTTGTTTACTCACGACAGATTCTTATCTAACGCTAGATGTCGCCTCCATCGCTTAACAATAGATAACAAACGAGAAACAGGTTTATGATGTAAAATATAAGATTTATTGTTTTATGTGCAAACATCTTGTACAGAAAAATAGTAATGTTTACATGCCGATAAATCTCACAGACAAACCCATTTTTCATATATATATATATATATATATATATATATTGTATAGTTTCCAACAGAAATGCGTGAAATCACTCACATACATAGTGCTCAATGACATTTGCTACGAAATGTTTCGTACTCTTCAAAATAAAAATAACAAACAATGGCATTTCCCCGAAAAACATAAACAACGCCACGTGCGTTTTACCGTAATCACCAGTACAATTTCGAACGACGATGATTTGAATATAACTCGAACCCATTAAAGACCAATTATCAGACGGACCCTAAAGAGAATGACACTGGGCGTCCGTTGGAAACTACACGGCATCGAATGCAATTAATCTACAACAAAATTCTACGTCGGCAAAACATCGCTGTCCCAAGTCCGTCTCTAGGATATTGTGACAAGATCCTACAGAAATCTCACACCTATAGGCCAATGAGAAAATTAAAAACCTGGCGAAAAAAGATCGCCATCAAAATAGGAATGTTTTCGGACCGAACTGGGCGCGAAGGTTTGCTCTGAGAACACAATACAGCGAGATCCTTCCATTAATCTATACACTCGTTCGTACAACGTGTGCATGTTCGTGTGTGCATGTTCGTGTGTGTGTATGTGTGTTTAAACACATCCACAACGCCCCCCGTCGTGTATGCGTCGTTAACTTGGCGCGCGTACACGGTTCACTCGTCCACACGTACAACGCGGTGTTATAATGTGTACACAGGTTAACTTATGTAACACGTGGGCTACGTTCAGGCGGCTGACGGGAGTAGCACACCGTTACACGGCCGTACATCTGTGTACTAATATAACATTATAACATGTAACATGATGCCAATCTGTATCTCTTCACCAATAGCAGTTCATTATATTTACAACAACAGTAGATTGTGATCAGGCCAAGTAAGTGAGCAAATTATATATATATATATATATATATATTAAAACTTGGCTTGAACTATGAACCTCGTATATGTTTGTGATATAGTTATGATATAAAATACATCAGACGGAGTATGATAAAAGTCTTTGGCTCTAGTCCGAATGATTAAAGATTTTGAGGTAAACGACGAAATGGAGGTACCCTTATGTTCTGCTTCTAGCCTAACTAGATAAATATACGAATATCTTGGGGTATATACACATATACCTATACACGCATTATGTATATATATATATATATATATATATATATACCTTAGGGGACTTTACAACCACACACGAGATCTAACGTAAGTTTTCACAACATATTATAATGATAATACCTTTCATTGGCACACTTTTCGTACAATTGACCTTCAGCCAATTTTGACAGTCCAACACACGGGCAAGGTGACGTCATCAGCCGAAAACGAGACGGAACAATAGCAATGTACGTAATTAGCTAAATTCAAAACGAACAAACATAGCCTACTTGGTTTAAACCGATTTCACAAATATTTTCACACCCGTTTCCACGGTAGCCTACATAATATAAAAGACGATAAAGTTTTAAAAAAAAAGACAATATAGCCGAGTGGAGCTAAAATGGAAATAGGTAAATAGTTTTAAAAATTGTTTACATAAATAAAACAAACAAATAAACAGTGAAAAGCGCGATGGGGTTCGTGCGAGGTCATTTAGCGATGAAAAATCTCAAAGGACCGGTTGAAAAATATTGATAAATACTCGCTGCTATTTTGCTACAGAAATTAAAAAACCCTCGCTTGCTTCACCGGTGAGAATATCCACGGCTCGGCGAATTGCAGTTTTACTGAAAAACGCAATTTTATTGCAATCGAATTTGAACACCACAGTATCTCGTCGTGTAAACAGCTAGGCGCTGAAACAGCCAGCAGTCAAATCGACAACCGATTTAATTACAATTGTATTTAGAGACGGCACACGGTACGCATCAACTGACCAATCGTTCGGTGAAAACACCATTACGCCATTACATGGGGAGAGAGATGGTTAACAGCTGGGAAGAAGGAATGACTTACTGAAACTCTACTCTATGGCCAGCCACTTAACAAAATGGCGCGTGTTAGACCTTCGTATGGCAACGGATGAGCAAAAATAATTAATTATACATTGTTAATTAACTAGAGCACGCGGCGTCATGGTAGCTTATAGAGAACATTAGATGGGGCCAAATGCAAATGTATATACTTAACACACACACACACACACACACATATATATATATATATATATATAATCTCGATAATAAAAACATCCTAAATTACAAAACATTCTAAATCACGATAATATTACGCAATGCATTAAAAATATGGCAAAGTACTGTTTTTGAACAAGTAAAGGCATTCCACGATTAGCAACGATGCTAATTAATAAAATTAATCGATACGGAGTAGTCATTGTCTGCTGACATTAAGCGATCTAAATAAAACTGAAATAGGAAATAAAACCCACTTAAAAAATACTCAATAAATGAAACAAGGTCAGGTCAGCGCGTTGTTACTATATGGCAACGTTGGATGGGGACTATATGTGTCGTGATTATTTACATCTTTGGCGTCGAATATCTTTGATTGGGCGCCGAATAATGGATGCCCTTAAACTAAGAGCGACAAAATGGGTTATTAAATAAATCGGCGAAGAACACAAACACTGTTCTCCGTCAGCGCGTTTAAATACGCGTTAAGAAATGGCGGGCGGCAATAGGCTGAATGTCGGCTGTGGCGACAACACAACAAAAAAAACCCACCTCTCTGATAACACGAAGAAGGCTGGTGAGTGGTATTATCGCTCGCCTGGCGTTGTTATCCATGTGACACGGTTGTGATGATGATGATGATGATGATGATTTGCTATCCGCGTTATTCTGAGGTAGAAAAATCAATAACAGACTCACACAGACAGCTCTATCTTGGAAATCTTTATACCATATTGATGAGAAAAACAAATGAACAAGACCTGACCTAGATCTCGTAACACACACACACAGTCACGTGCACACGCCATGTGATACTGAAATGGGTAAACCGGAACTAACAACATTCCACGAGTACGTGCGTTGTCACGCGCGTACCGGTGAGACCTTTGACGAGGCCACGTTTTCTGCAACGGTCAAACCGAATAAAGTGACTTAACCATCGTACAAACAAACAAACAAACAAACAAACAAACAAAAACATATATAACAACATAACATGTTTACCTGCCAACGTAATAGAGATGAGGTAGAGCTCTTAATAAAATATATATGCATAATATATGTAGCTATAGATGGTAGGCACATACATGAGCGCGGGCACGCGCGGGCACACTGAGAGAGAGAGAGAGAGAGCATATACACATACATTGACGCAGCCATACACGTGATCATGCACACACAGAAATATGTAAAAATTCCACAGAAGACACCGTGGTCTATTATATATCCACACACAATCATACGTAATCACACACACACACACACACACACCGCTATGATTGCCAATTTCCACACACACACACACACACACAATATATATATATATATATATAGAGAGAGAGAGAGAAGAGATGCAGATATGCACATATATAAGTCTGGCTAACCGTTAACTCTTTACGCAAAACCACCATCGACAATTACTAACGAAACGATTCTAGAATCATCGAAATCCGGCCACCAAAAACAGCTGATACACTATATAACAACCACAACAACAACAAGAGTAGCAACAGTAACAACAACGGTAACGACACCTGTAGCTAACTCACCTGACACGGTGATGTCGTGATGGGAGGTCAAATCTGGAGACAGCGGGGAGGACCCCGCAGGAGGTGATCCGTATATAATATTAGGGACACCCATAGACACAATATCCTGGTCCGTGTCTGTGTGCGCGTGTGTGTGTACGTGTGTTAGCCGGATATATAAGTATACAGCCGGTATGTTGATATGTTCATATCCTGTATCTAGTAACGGCGGTCGGTGTACGCGCGGACTTTTGGCAAGTTACCATCGTCAACAATGTACACACACACACACACACAAAGCTAGATAGAGGCTTTCTGATATAGATTTTGTGGTGTTGTGAATGTGTGTGAGGGGAGGATCGACGTGTACTCTGTGTGTGTGTGTGGGGGGGGGGGTAACCACACACACACACACACACACACACACACAGAGAAAGACATTAAGCAGCAGTTGGTCGAGACAACAATCACAGATCAAAACATCAATACTTGTAAACAGACAGACAGATAGGGAGACAGACACAAAGAGCAGTTAGAGGGAAGCATGGACATGCCGAGAGACATGTTAGACGGACGTAAAGCCAGGCAGGCATATATATATATATATATATATATATACCAGCTGATAGACAGAC
>JAODUP010000001.1:2185000-2192500 GCA_025642065.1 Paralvinella palmiformis
GATCGTTTCATGCCAGCCAGCTTCAGAAAAATACAGCTGTGTAACGCTTGTTTCCTAATAACGGCCGTATAACGCTCAATTTGACGACTCCGACCACTCAATACTGACTGCTGAAGGCCAGCTGTGTAACATCAACCGTCTGATATCCAGCTGTGCACCGGCTAACCGTGGACAAAGCACTAATTGTGTCGGCTTCATCTTCACAGTAGACATTGATAAACCTTCAAAGGGCAGAATCATTCCAGCTGTCAACACGTCTGATACCTGTATCGCCGACACACACACACACACACACACACACACACACACACACACACACACACACACACACACACACACACACACACACACACACACACACACACACACACACAGAGAGAGAGAGAGAGAGAGAGAGAGAGAGATCACAAAACACGCACAAACCACGAAACTCTAACAGTCAGAATAAAAATATCAATATCGGAGATATTAAAAAAAAGGGAAACAGATTTATGAAAATCCGGAAATCCGGACAAAAAACCGAGTTTGTAATTTGACTGGTCATCAATCGTCGTTTGAGCCCCTGAAGCGTCTTGTTTGCTGTGCATCCACATCAGAAGTGAATATTTCCTCTTCGTGATGAGCTACAGGTGTTATGTCGGGATTTATCCTCGGCTCACAATCCCGACAGGTTAGTGTCGGCGTTTAGAACTGCGGACGGAGAAGGGGGGTGGGGATGGTGAACTTCTCCCATAATGTGTACTTGGCTTCTGACATTCACTAAGTTCCGAAGCCACGACCCTTGCCTGGACCGAAGTATATATTATGGGCTGACTTACCTGGAGATCTACGCCGCTTTCCGGATCGGCAGAGATAATCCGGAGACGGGGAAGGAAGAGAGCATCGCAGCCGAGCGCCCTCCACCTAACCAGCTTCCTGATTTACTCCAGGTAGGAAAAGATCCAGAATTGGTTGGTTTTTTGGTGGTGGTGGGGGGGGGGGTGTTCTTTACTTATATCTAGAGTTGGTAGTGTTGGTCGAGTAATATATTCGCTGTCTGTCTGTCTGTCTGTCTGTCTGTCTCTACCTCTATCTGTGTACCTGTCTGTCTGCCTGTCAGTCTCCCTTTCTGCCTGCCTTCCCGTGTCTGTCTTTGTCTGTCCGTCCGTTTGTCTGTCTCTCTGTGTGTATACAGGTTTTTTACGACGTAAAGTTTAATTCCCGTTATTATTAATGTCGATAAGGATCCGACCCGACCCTCACCCACAACACAAATCACCACCCTCCGTCAAAGGTCACCTTCAGCTTACTCGTAACTACCTCCGGGTAAGTGTATCACTCTAAACCTGACCGAACTCGTGAAGGAATCCCCTCACGAGAAATCGACCTTAATTTCTGCCCCTCACATCAAGTCTAAATCATTGCGCCCTTCCCCAATCCCGACACCACCCTAATATTTCCATCAGACAACACCCATCCATCTAGTACCCGGAACAATTTATCTGGCTGGATCTTATGAAATATGTCTGTCGTTGTTTACCTGTCAGCAGATGTAAACAAGATAAAGTACTGGTATAATTATGGACGGGTAGAACATCCCCCCACCGCGCGATAGACAAACAGAAGGACGGACCCCCGGACAGCCATCGGGATCTCGGGATTCGTACATCGCCAGCCGATCCATAATCGGGTCACTACGGACACGCCCAGCTCGCCGGGATCCGATCCGAAAGCGGGCGGCTTCCTTGAAGCGAGATTACTGGGTCAGCACGATGTGCCACCTGGCAGCATTCCTGGCGATTTCTTCATTTCCGGATGTCCCGGGCCGGCCGGGTCTTTGTTTATGGCGTAATTAACGCCGGGCCAAAGAGGGAATTAACAGCTGCCAGACAACTTCCGGCATAGTTCTCTGTCGGGTTGTTTACCTGACCCCGGTACAAGTCATAACCCTACACGCTAAATGTAGAATCGAATCGCACATTCCTGAAAATCGATCCCTTATGTAAGGCATCCCGTAGGAGCCGCCCAGAACAACTCCGGATCCATATGTTACTACATCCAGGATCAGATCGTCTCTCTATTATCGCTCGTTTCGGCGCGCCAGAGAAAATCGGCGCGAAAAATGAAGCTTTGGATGAAACTTTTCCCGCAGGACAAAAAGGAGGGGGGAATATTTCACGCACACACGCGCGCCCGCCCGCACACACACACACAAATACACACACACACGCGCGCGCGCACACACACACACACACACACGTATACATCCACAAATTTATACAATTCATAAACTCCTGTATTACTATTAAGTCTGTGTAACTCAACAGTCAATGGTCAATCAATAACCTTTTCGTAGTTGACAAATACGTTGGTGTTTTGGCAGTGAGTGAAATGCACTGGCAAAGAGAATCGGAAATCACGAATACAACATATGAACGATTTGTCAGGGTAATCGCGAAGGGATGGTCCTTTTTGACACCGAGGCGCGTAACGCACCATCAGCACGAGAGTATGTGTGCGTGCGTGAGTGAGTTAATGCACGCGTGCATACACGCGTGCATCTCTGTGACCCTGTATGTGCGTGTTTGTGCATCGGGATGGGGGAGGGCGGCCATTCCATTGTGTCTAACACACACGCATACACACACACGAGAGAGAGAGAGAGAGAGAGAGGGATCCCTATTTCGAGGTGATGATGACGTCATCTCGGCAGGCCGTGGGGATCTCTTTGTTTCACGTCGAACGTAAAACTTCAGACGCCGACTAGAACGAATCATTCGACATACAAATGTTAACAGACTGTCGGATTAGTGACCTCAAAGGTTAGAAATCAATTAGGAAATAATTGTCTTCTGCTCGTTGTTTAGGGTGTAACATTTACAGAGAAGATAGATAAAGGATCTAGTTACAGAGACCAAAAAAATTATCTCGGGTTATATGTCAAGCTTGTCAATGATACGGAAAATACTAAACAAAGGGGGGGGGGTTGAGGGGGGGACACTGTCGTCTTGGTTAATTGATCTTTCTCTCTGTGAGTGAGTCAGTGAGCCCGTCCATCCGTCCGTCTCATAATTAGACTTATATATTTAGTTTTAGCGCGCAGGAGAGAGAGAGAGAGAGAGAGAGAGACAGAGAGAGAGCGTGTGTGTGTGTGTGTGTGTGTGTGCGTGTCTGTGTGTCACAGATTAACAGACCGACCAACCAACCGACAGAGAGACAAATAAACAAATAGACAGACACATAGACAGACAAACATCATGTGATGTGTTTAACAAGATCTATCAATCATAAACTGTCATCAAGCACATTAACCCAGGCTATCGATCGATTTGCTGTATAACAGACAGACAGACAGACAGACAGACAGACAGACAGACAGACAGACAGACAGACAGACAGACAGACAGACAGACAGACAGACAGACAGACAGACCATAACACAATGAGGGGGGTGTTCTGTGGTAGTGTTTTTCACCATCAGAATGTCAACACATGTATATTGGTTGTAACCAGTCTGATCAGAGACGAGTACACAAATGGCTAGTGCCTGCTGGGCTGCTATGGACGACATGTTGGCTTAGCCAAGGTCTCCGACAGACAGGATGACAGGCAGACAAATAGACGAACTGAAGACGGACGGACACACATATACTGATAAACAGACATATCATAATATTGATGTCGATATGGACAAATTCCGAGTAACTCTGATTCATAATATAAACAGAACGGTCGATAAATGTTCACCAAGTGAGTCTCTCTCTCTCTCTCTCCCTCTCTCTCTCTCTCTCTCTCTCTCTGTGTGTGTGTGTATGTGTGCGCGCGCACGCGAGCGCGTATGCGTGCGTGCGTGTGTGTGTGTGTGTGTGCGCGCGCGCGCGTGCGTGCATGCGCACGTGTTCATTTTACTAAGTGCAACTTAATGTTTCTCTATTAATTTACTATGCTATGCTTTAAGCTTATTTTCTTCACACATTCGACCTATTAAATCAATGTGACCCATTTACATCATAAATGCGCATTTCACCTAACTGACCTATTTCCAGTATAAATATCACACATCTGACATAAAAATGTTCATCCCCATAACCCATTTGCCATACCACATCACGTGCTTACATCTCTGACCTATTTTAATTGCCCATTATTACCCTGCACTGTTCCGCCTCCGTCTTTGTGCCTGCATTTCAATCGCCTTTCTGCCTGCCTTCCTGTGTCTGTCTTTACCTGTCCGTCTGCTTGTCCGTCTGCTTGTTTGCATCTCTGTCTGTGTTATGACATGGGTCGGTCGAGGACCCCCCCCCCCTCTACATTTCGTACACCCATCTCTAGTCTATTTCCAATACAGAGCTGTTTTTTAATTATGTGTTACCTGGCTATGTCTATATTATAACACAATCTGTCAGGTGGAGCGTGTTTAATTTCCAATAAATGAACACCGTTATCTAGTCGGTGGGGATGTCGTTTACTCGTTAAACTTAGGGCATTGCCATGGCCCAGTTGGTAATGCAGTACGACACAAACCTATAGGTTGTGGATATGAATGCTATGGTGTTTGTGGGATGTGTTTCCCTTGCCCGACGAGCCTCGGTCATATATCCCAGGTGTGCCCAGGGCCGATGTTTACCAACTCAACTCAACATGTTTCAGGTGTCAAATGGTAAATGTATCAAACACCTTATTGACTACATTTAATAAATAACTCAACTGGTATTGAGTTATAACTCACTTGTTGTGCCTTTTAAAACTGATTTTAACTCGCCTATTTAGCACATTAAATATTAACTCACCCATTAACAATGTTATATATTAACTCATCTATTTACCCCATTATATATTAATTCATCTATTTACCATATTACATATTAACTCACCTACTAACAATATTATATATTAACTCACCTACTAACAATATTATATATTAACTCACCTACTAACAATATTATATATTAACTCACCTGTTTCATATGTTCCACGTGAACCTTTTTCTTTTCTCTCAGTTTTCTAGCAGCTCGTCTGTTCTGTTCTCGTCGTCGTTCACGCTTCTCCTCTATTATATCCGGATACATATTCTCCTGAAGAAAAAAAATAGCACACCAGATAAACAAACACTGATATGGTAAAGAAACAGACAGACAAACAAACAACCAAACATACAAACAAACAAACGTCATCCTAGGTGAGGCTAGAAATATTGTGAACACACCACAACAACAAAACAATAATAATAATAAGTATTTAATAATAATAATAATAATAATAATAATAATACCGCGTTTTGATTTTTAAATGCACTCGGTGGTACTCGACTGGAGACTAAACAGTAGATCTATATATAAAACTATATAATAAATGTATTTGATTTAGGGGGACTTTGATATAAATGATAGACTATAAGGAGGTAGTCTTTGTAGACAATTGGCACAAAATGGCCATTGGTGTCAATGTGCCGTAAAACCACATTCATTCTGTCATTCTTTGTAGGTGAAATGACTCTCTCTCTCTCTCTCTCTCTCTCTCTCTATATATATATATATATATATATATATATATATATATATACATATGGGGTGTCTTCATAGTCACAGACCTATATAGCAACTGGCTGTGTCTGGAGGGTGTTTCATCACAACCATTAGATGTCGCTCGGCAGCGATTCAGCCTAACATGTGTAACAAAACAGTCTTAATGGTCTTAATGCGGGTAACACATTGTGTTTATTTATCTATTTACGACGAAACATCCATTACCTCATTATCGCCTATCTCCGTTTTTACGACACCTAGCGTCGGTTTTCGGCCGGGTTTGTTCCGGGGTCGGCCCGGCCCACGTTTGTTTATCCTCCACTCGGTACGGGGTCTTCCGCGTCGGGTCGGCGCGTGCCTGTCACGCTGTCCGTCGGTAATGGCGGCAACAGGCGTCACTTCCGGTTGGAGCGTTTCCATCGTGACCAACGGCGGCTGGTCGTAGTAGATGGCGTTCTGGTGGTGATAGCTCGGCGCGGCGTTCGAGTATTTCGGAGGAGTGGACGGATTGCCATGGTACGTTGGCGCGCACAGCGCGGCTTCGGGATTTGGCGACTGGGTGTCGGGATCGACGAAGACCACTTTGGTCATGTTATAATTTTCCAGATTGAGGGGCGAATCTGCTTCAGACGGCAGATCGCAGTCCAAGTGGATGTTTTCTAGATCTGCCGGCCATTCGCCCCCGAAACAATTATCAACGTCCGCACCATCGCCGCCATACTGGTTCTGGTAGGGGGCGCCACCGAGCGGGGTCGACCCGGAGGGCTGCAGTTGGCCTACGGCCGGGTTTGCATACGCGCATGCGTCGTGCACTTCTTCGTCCTTGATCTGATAGGCTGGAGCACGATCCTGAGGGGGATACATCATGTCAAGATCCTGAATCATCCACGCTGTCTCCGGTGGTGTCTGGCTCCTGGAATGATACGAGTGATAGTTGTTAAAGTGTCGTATGATCTGATTGGTTAGTCTAAAACAGACAGACAGACAGACAGACAGACAGGCGTGCAAACAGACACACGGACACAAATGGATAGACATACACAAATAGATAGAGAGACCCCCCAAAAAACAGACGAATAGACAGAGAGATATATACAGAAAAAAAGTCAGGCGTACAGACAGACAGATAGACAAGCAGGCGGACAGACCTAGACATACAAACAGACCATAACATTTGTAATAATTTCCCCGCTAAATAGTTCAGAATTTGCATTCGTGATTCTCCGTGCGGGCGCGCACAGTAATCGTACAGACACCCATATCCGGTCGCTTCGTCAATTAACTATACCACAATATGGCCGACGTGGCATCGCCGAAATAATAAATATATCAAGAACAAGCACGGTCTCGTGCATAACGTCAAATCGCTCGTCGAAGCTCGAATAACAACAACAACAACAATGACGGCGATGGGTCATTAATTGCACACGTCTTCTTCAATTTTACGACTGATAATCATATGTCTTCGGGCTATACGACAACGAAACGTGTACGCCATCCGGAGACCAGGATTGTCTCTAAAAAAAGTCACGCGTCGCATGTCAGCATCGACCCCGCGGAAACGATGTTATGAGGCGACACAAACCAGTTGACCCCCGCTCGGTATTTATAGAACCTCACCAACAGACACAAAGGGGTCGCCACCGGCCAATAAATCGGCGAGGTTCAGTCGCTTTTCAGCCAATCGTAAATAACGGGTTCTCATATTGTTTCTGTATTAGTCAAACGCCCTCCCGGAAGATTTTCCCCTCCTCAGATATTTATTTCGGTGCGTTTTCGAGTAGAGTTAGGATGGAGGTCTATTTTGGCTGTTTGCTTAAAGGCTGGCTACTCCGATTGTGCAAATAAACCGCCTGTTCGGCGTTATGATGACGTCATATCCGGATATTAGGTAATGATTGGCGTGGAGTGGAAATGGGTTACTTACGTGCTATGAGTTAGCTAACAAAAGGTCGATCTTTCCGTGCGTGCGTCTGTTTGTCTGTCTGTCTGTCTG
>JAODUP010000001.1:2195000-2222500 GCA_025642065.1 Paralvinella palmiformis
TAGAGTATCGTCAATGTATCAGAGTACTGAGCCATCGTACTAAGATGGTATCGGGGTATCACGCACGACATGTAAGTATCAAGCAATCGAGGCGTCATGGTATCAGAGCATCAAAGTACCGGAGTATCAAAGTGTCATATAGTACGAAGGTCTCCATGTATCAAGACATCAACATAGACGCGTATCGACGATGGTGTGACCTCAAAATCCACTCATTATCCGACGCTAACAGCGGCCACTAAGACGTCCGCTGTATCAATAGACTAACACCTGAACAGTGCACTACTAACCTAACCTGAAAGGCTAACAAGGCTAAAATGGACTCTAATACCTTGGCTAAATCTGTTTAAGTTGTTCAGCAAATTGCAATCCACATAATACCTATTGTCAGCAGAGTGAAGGTGGTGGTGGTGGTGATGATGAGGGGGTGGGTGTTGGTGGATTATGAGAAAGAGAGAGGGGGTGAGTTCAGTAAGACTCACTTCTTGATGCCAGAAAACCAGTAAAAGACATCTATTATAACCTTGAAGTCGAGCCAATATGACCATTTTTTTGTGTTATCTGGTATAAAGGTCAGGTGGGGGGGGGTAAATATTAGTTAATTACTAAAGAAATTGGCGATAGTATAGATCGAATGTAGGGGGCGTTCTATAACCGAATACAGTTCTGTTAGGTCGGTGAACCGAAGGTTTGCATGGTTATAAATTAATTATTTAGATCTGATTTATCGCAACTGACTCATCGCAACTGACTCATTCAAACTGACTCATCCCGACTGACTCATCCCGACTGACTCATCCCAACTGACTCATCCCAACTGACTAATGATTGAAACATTTATCCGCTAACTTATCCACATATCCTTATAGAGAATCTTATCCAGGTAAAGATATGTACACCCCGTCCCATATATATATATATATATATATATATATATATATATATATATATATATATATATATATATATATATTTCTTTGTTTTTTGTTTAGTTCATACTTGAATATCACCGACAGACAGACAGACAAAAATACATCTAGACAGAGAGAGAGAGAGAGAGAGAGAGAGAGAGAGAGAGAGACAGACATGAAGACAGACATGAAGACAGACAGGAACAGAGACAGACACTCAGGTGTCACGCCTCATTACACACCAAGGTAAGAAATAAGTTCTCAACAATAATATATTTATCGTTATAATAGACTATTCTCAGAAAACGTCATGTTTCTGTCAGGTGAGCGATCTCTGGTGAAAGGTGAATTAAATGTAGTATAACAATATTAATTTTTATTTCATTTTTCAGACACGGTAATATCGTGCGCTGACAAAAGCTCTTGTTGTCGTGTGCGGCGCGAAGTGAGTGGCCGCTTAGAAAATCGCCCCCCCCCCCAAAAAAAAGCTGTCACAAAGAGTAAATAAACAGATCACTGTTAGAAAATTGGATCTGTAAAAGTGTGGTGAGCACGTGTTGTTGTATATCTATGCCTCATGCGTGCGTGCGTGTGCGTGCGTTATTTTGGAATGTATAGGTACGGGCATGCCAATGGGTACACATGTAAACCTGTGTATGAGAAATAATGTGTTTGCATATTATATATATATATATATATATATATATATATATATAATTGTGTGTGTGTCTGTGCCAGCAGTGGCTGAATTGTCCTTCTGAACCCGCACACCCTCACAGGGTGTTCATTCCGTGACTGACCAGTCTGTTTTAACCCGCGGCATTGATCACCATCTAAACTGATTGCTGATAAACAAAATATTGATCAATGTGGCCAATCAATCGGTTAGCTAACTTGCTTGAATCAGCATTTTTCTCAGCTGTTTGTCGCCACCTAGCAGCTGTGTTATACGGGAACAGCTTGATAATACAGCTGACGAATTTGTGTCTCAACAACAATGTCTTATATCTGGATCGAAGACAATTTATATATATATATATATATATATATATATATATAATTATTTATACGTCACATAACACAGCCAGATTCCATTATGGTTTCTGTCTTTATTCAGCATCACAATAGATTTCACACTTCATACCCAGTCATATATATATATATATATATATATATATATATATATATATATATATATATATATATATATATTTCCAAGTACAGGCTATGTGTTTATGAAATGATTCACATCTACCAATAATGTGTACCCATTATTATGCAGCACGGTCACGTGATGACTATTGTTAATTAATTCAATTCAATCATAAATGCGGAGGCCGGGCGCCGGGCGAGTTCGTCGAATTTATGATTGTAATTAATCGGTTATCACCTGATGAACCCTCCTAAAGACTACGGCCACGACCCGTGACCCGGCTTTCTCGGGTGTTAAACGGTTGGCCACGGAACTTCACGATTCGATGACCACAGCCTGATGCCGGAGGCGCCATCTATGTTTTGTTTTTATCGGCAGGCCTAGAATAGCTTCGATGACATACCCGGCTAATTATAGCCCATCTCGGCACCAGTGTGGCTATAATTAGCTAATCAGCCGTGTTTGTATTTAACGTTATTTTGACCAAAACGGTGCTCTCGTCGCGGAACTCACGGGTCACCGGATCGAATCCCACTATCGCCTACATCTGTGGGATGTTTCATCCCCCAATGGAAAGATCCGGTTTTCATCGTACTGTTCGTCCAGGGAGTAGCCCTTCGGCCACTTGACCGGGGCCAAGGTTAACAAGGCAATAACTCAGCCACTCACTTAATTTCGTCAGTTGGTTGTACGCCAGTGGCTCCCTCTAGCAACGGCTCCCGACCGTCGTTACCGTTTCGCGTCACGGTCGTGCTAATTACCGACACGATCGGGCGGGTCAAAGGTCGCACGCAGCGGTCTGGGTATCTGATGGACGGTTTTGTGATTTGCCGACACTACAGGTGGGCCTCCTGTCTGCTGGCAGCAACGCTGACCAACAGACAAGATAAGACAACGACCGTGCAGAAGATGACACCGTATTTATCATCTTCGCGATATCGGCTCGGAAATTCAATTAACGATTGGCCATATTTTGCTTCAGGCATAACACCGATGCCAAGAAAGCTATTTGTTTACTGACGTCTGAACCATTTATCATTCTGGCACGCATTCTGGATCACGAACATTGGTCAATCCAGAATCCAGGCCTGTCCAAAAACGAGAACTTTGAGATTCTACCTGGGGAAGACCTAGTACCATGATTATGGAGAGGATGTTTATGATAATGCGGATGATGATGATGATGATGATAAAAATAATAATAATAATGCAGATTTAATAAAGTGGCCTTACCAGTGATGATGATGATTGATGTTTTACGGCCACTTTTGTGCACAAGGTAGGCTAAATTGGCCGAGCGACTTCCAAAGGTAATGAGACGAAGTGAAAGACGAAACAACCTTCAGATATGCCCACGCCGGGATTCGAACACGGGTGGTAGTGATCTGTGGTCGTGGCCTTACCAGTAGAGCCCATTCTATAATATTGTTGATTTACGGCTATTTTTTACCTTTGGTAAACTAAATGGGCCAACGAATGTGCAGAGGTTATGAGATGAGGTGAAAGATGATACATCCTTTAGACATTAGCTAATCCATTAATAGGTGTGATACTTTATGCGCTTTCTGTTGTCGCTGATTTTTGTTTGGAGGGGGGGGGGGATTTGTAAGTATAGCAGTAGAGAGTGTTCTTTAAGTCAAAGAACATACCCCAGGCAGGAAATCACTGCTCGTTTATAACTCATCTTTCTGGATCGGAATTTATTGATCCAGAATAGATACTTACCTAACATACCCCCCCCCACACACACACACACGAGAGAGAGAGAGAGAGAGAGAGAGAGAGAGAGAGAGTACACTGTACTTACATTTTCCTATGTCAATTATCTTCGCACTCTGTCCCAGGTACTCTACTCGTGTACTACGACACCACGATCTCCGCACAGAGAGTACAGGATGTTGCAGCGAACGTACTCAATAACCTGTTCACACCGCCTCCAACACACACTGAGGTATGTAATCAGAACAAAGCTATAACAATCTCTCAAGTTCCTAGAAGCCTTTGTTTACACGCCGCGGGCTGTGTCGTTATTACGGTTAATTCCAGTTTTCCCCCTTTTCACGACACGTTTTGTGCAGCCAGATTCTAGCCGAGTACACCTCAGCCAGGTAGAAAGTCTCCAATGATGTCAAGGTATCGCTTTCGGGGGGACAGTTTGAATCCAGATCAGCATTACTCTACAACCCGACAATGGGATGTTGTATTCCTTTTGTAGTGAGGCGCCAGATAATGCGATGGGCTAAATCAATTGTCTCACGATCAAAGAGATCCCCGACCTGTCTTGTCAGACCAGTGCTGGGGGCTGACCAGTTTGTGACCAGTTGGTCTGAGATCCTGTTTTATCGGGAGTCCGGGTTGGCTTACGGCAGTAATCCGCGCGACGTCAGAATGACGTCGGTCAGTCACATGACTTCGGCCGATCGACGTCACTGGCCTGGATACGTATCGCCACCAGGCAATGATCCTATGTCACGTGACCCCTGCCGTTATATAACATTGGCGATGTTTACGATGACACCGGTTCTGGTGTCCCGGGATGACACCGGTGTCCTCTAACAGGTGTCCTGTTGCCGATATCCTCCGTCCTATGTGTCCTGTGTCCTATGTGTTAAGTTTCAGAGTTCGATGCCATATTGCCTATTCTTCCGTGTGTCTGTCCCACGACGTGTCCTAGGTGTTATATGTGCTATATGTGTCCTATGTCTATTTTTGTCTTATGCCTTTTTATGTCCTATGCCGCGCCTCCTATAGTTCGCCTCCTATGCTTCTGTCCTATACCTTCCAGGTGTTCAGGCCACCTGTATACAAACACACACGCGCGCGCTCACACCTATATAAGTGCTAGGCTTTTGGCTCGGTGCCTATATTTACGAGTCAGCGTTTGGTACACAGCGCAAGTCACTGACACCTACAGGCCGACCGACCGACCGACAGACAGACGGACAGACAGACAGACAGACAACAGACAGCGAGTCTGTGCTCTATAAAACATCGCACCCAGTCCATTAATCGTATTAATAACGACACACAATGTGTTAACCTGCTCACCGGTATACCCCCGACACTAGAGCGACGGATCGGTGAACAGACAGACAGACAGACAAACAAACGCACACGGTTCCTAGAAATCGGAAACAAAAGTCGAGTGCTCGCTCTCCGAAACGACGAAATTATTAAATCGCGATCGTAACAGCGTTCAACGTCATAGATCGTGACTGGTTGGTATGATAAAGATAGACGTACGGCGTTAATGGTCAGATATCCCAGCCACTTTGACACGGTCCCTATGCCCGGATATCTCTGTCTATCTAGATATATGTGTGTCTATATTATGTGTCAGACTGGCGCTAATCTTGCCGATATATGTGAGTCTATATCAGACACGCATACACATCGGAGCACTTATATATCAGCCGATAGATAGGTCGGCTTCCAGACGGACCACATATTGGCCATTCGACGCGGCACACGGACCGACTCGTGACCCTAAACATACTCGTCGGCGATACAGTAACACAAGCTGAGCTTTTAGGAAGCGACGCGTGTCTTTAAGTCGAGTAGTTGGCTCGGCTTTTATCTCCCGGTCACTTCTCTCCGCCTCTTCTCGTCAAAAACACTAAATGTGCCCACTTCGAGTACCCGGCACGTGGCTCCCTCGTTTGGCGAACGGTGTCGATGGTCGCAGTCCTGTCCCTGATTGGTCGTCGCCGACCGGGTCGCGACCTGTCCGGCGACCAATCGCCGACCGATCCGGTCGTCATGGGGCCGATTAGGCGGATGATTGACGGATCGGAGGCGACCCCCGCCGACTTTCATTAAATCCCCTGTCAGCTTGGCACGTGGCTATCATAAACTGAAGCTGCGGCGACCTACCCGAGGCCCCGCCCACCTAAAGCCGGCAGCCGGGCGGCGTCGGCCAGTCGACCAATCAGCGCGCGTCGTGGCGTTGATTGGGTGGCGTCGGCCGATGATTGACGGGTGCCGCTGTCAATCAGAGCCACAGCTTGGCAGGCAAATGATATCAGCACCATTTATAGGGGAGATTACGCATCGGGCGTTTTTTTTTCGCCATGTATCTTAAATAAAAACATATTGTCCTCGTTGTTGACGTGGCTTTTTTGTTGTTCTTTTTTGCTTTTGATAATTGCCCAGGGTTCCGCTCAGGTAGTCAGTCTAGCCATGGCCAAAGAAATAGTAGAAGATTTTCCACTGACTGAGCCGACAAGAGAAGACAATAAAAAGGGAAAAAGCAGAGCTTTAAACAATTTTAGCGCCGATGTCGTCAGCTCTTTCGCTTGTTAATTTCTATAATTGACCCGGTCCTTATCTGTCCAGGTAAGTAACAGAGACAGACAGACAGACAGACAGACAGACAGACAGACAGACAGACAGACAGACAGACAGACAGACAGACAGACAGACAGACAGACAGACAGACAGACAGACAGACAGACAGACAGAGAGGGGGGTTTGTACTTCATGACAAACCGTTATGTTGTGACAATAACCGCCCAAGGTTTGACTTAGAGATGACACAATGTCGGTGTCTGTATTGATAAAGCTGACGCTAAAAGGTGACTCGGCCGGGAAAAACTGTTAATTTATGGTCGATGAAGGATTTGAGTGGCAACAACGACAGGTGATTATGATGGTGATGGCAACTGGTGATGGGGTCGTGATGGCTGATGATGGAGGTTGCTGATGTAAGCGTGATATTTGGTGGTGATGGAGGTGTGATAGTTGATGATGGAGGTGTGATAGTTAATGATGGAGGTGTTATAGTTGGTGATGGGGTGCGATAGGTAGTGATGGAGGTGTGATATTTGGTGATGGAGGTGTGATAGTTAATGATGGAGGTGGGATAGTTGGTGATGGAGGTGTGATAGTTAATGATGGAGGTGCGATAGTTGGTGATGGAGGTGCGATAGTTGGTGATGGAGGTGTGATAGTTAATGATGGAGGTGTTATAGTTGGTGATGGGGGTGCGATAGTTGGTGATGGTACGAGTAAGCTAATCGTGAAGCCATTAATGTTTCCATGATGTAACTATCAATAACTTGTGACAGAGGAATTATTATCTGGTGATGACGTTATTATTATCCGGTGATTAAGTGAGTAATATTTTGTGATGTTAAAACTTATTGTATTCGTCATTTTCATCACCTAGTTAAGGTCTTCACCAGTAATTTATAGTTCTATAAATAGTTACATCACCAGATATACAAATGTTAACAGTCTCTGGTGAAATAATATGATCTGGTGATGAAAATTTGTATATAGATCTATTTGGTGATGGATGTGTTAATAGAAATATTAAATACTGATGAAGACATTAACCTGTTGATGGAAGACAATAAAAACGAACAAGTTTTATGGAAGCATCAACAACAGTAATAATAATAATAATAATAAAGGAGCAACAATAACAACAATCACAAAACAATAATTCAAGATCGTTTGAAGACGAAACTTATCTTTAAAAAATAATGACGTCAGCAAAAACCGGTGACGTAATACCGTAGAAACCGGTGACGTAATACAATAGAAACTAGTGACGTATTGTGGTAATAACATGTGACATCATCTTCTAAGACAATTATCATCAACAGCATGACGACAATATGGCGATATGACACACCCCGGTGCGCGCCCGTGTGTGTGTGTGTGTGTGTTCGTGTGTGCCATGGTGTGTAGAAAGAGATAACATCTTTACGCTAAACGATGACTATAAGTGACGTGTTGGTCACGCTCTGATGATTGTCTGATCATTTTGTCACTTTTGGGCGATAAACAATTAAGTAATAGTTTTATATATAGTTTATGCCGACGTCAGAGACTCGCGATATATTGCCGACATCATTTGATTCTTTATCTATAGATAGTAAAGTTATAATCTTTTCTGGTTGTCTCTCGCTCTCTGAGTACAGGTAATGAAAGGTATGATGTTAGAATTTTGGTTTGGGTTATGTGGTCGATTTTTTAACATAGGAAGAAATATATTAATAAAGTAAGCTAATATCTCTCTCTCTCTTTCCCTCTCTCTCTCTCTCTCTCTCTCTCTCTCTCTCTCTCTCTCTCTCTATATATATATATATATATATATATATATTATGTCTCTATTTATCTATCTATATGTCTGTCTGTCTATCTGTCTCTCTGTCTGTCTATCATTCTATTTCTCTTGCTGTTTGTTGGGAACATGAATACACGCAGACTAATTAGTAGACCAGTTAACTAACTTTATTCGTTAACCATTATTACTCTAATGATCTATGTCAAATGTTTAATATCATGTTATTTTTGTGACTCTAAAAATAATAAAATTGACCCAAATATTTCGATTGAATAAAACTTTGATGTTTAGATATTTCAAGGATAGGATTTATGCAAATGTTTCTTCGTCTTCGGAAATACGTGTTTTATGTCTGTTTACTATCTGTGGCTGCTACCCCGGTATAATGTACAGATTAATAATTTAAAAAATTGATAATTTGATATATTTGCTTGCTTTCTGAAGTCCCAAGTCTCGCCGGAGTCGTCGCCTTATAAGGTGGTGCCATCTGGCGGACTCAGTAAAAACGAAATATTTCTCAATTTTACTCACGTCTGCATGCCGTCCAATTTTAGCAGAGAAATAGATCCATCAACAAAACACATCTTTGTTGTCTCTCCGGGCCACTAGCCCAATATCGTCGGAGCATGCGCAGTCCGATGGGCGAATGAAATTGCGTCGCAGAAAATGGTGAAGTGCAGATAAGATGTTTTTATAATGTATGTTTTGGTTATCGAACCCTGGATCGAATCTATACCGCTGATTAGATAAATACAAAAAATATACTTCATCGTCAATTGGTCATATGATGGACCATCTCGAGCTAACAATAGAATTTTTTTTTACTACGTGAAGTCGATATGGTGAAAAATAGTGTTCACTTCTCTACTGGTGTCTATAAATAAACTTTTATTCTGCATGGCTTATGTTTTGATCGGAGGGAGGGGTTTGTTCAACGATGAACAGTTGGGGTATGGGTGAGGGGGTAAATCCTGGCGTAGAAGTGTGGGGGGGGTTCTGTTTCCTTGACAAGTTGTATATCGAGGGGGGGGGGACGTTTATGTTAAACGGGGAGCAGGAGGGGGGGGACCTTTGAAGTGTTTGTTTATTTGTTTGCCGGTAATTTCAATACGTATAAAGCTGACATCATCTTGTCTGCAAGTAGACTCTGACACCTTTCTGGACAGAATAGTGTGTGCGTGTATGTATGCATATGTGTGTGTGTGTGTGTGTGTGTGCTCGCGCGCGCCTTTCTCGGTGCGTTGTCCTTACTATATTATACCAGAAGAGGGTGTGATCAGGCCCAGTTCAGCTACTACGGGGTCAGAGCAACGCAAAGAAGCGGTAAGATGTTCAGTCCCGCGGGGCCTCCATCCCAAACGACGGACATAGGGAGGTGGTTTCATATCATTTTCTCTGAGCGATAAAACACGACGCATTAATCGTCAGAGGTAATTGTTGTTGTGTCAAATATAGTTTTAACAACAACAACGTTTTAATAGCATGTTTATACATCACACTCAGCAGTTTCTTGTCTACCGATATTATATAACAAAGAATCAAAACCTTAATAATCGCAATTAAAGAAATCACTCCCAATCATTAATGATCGATTGCTAACCACAAATCATTATTTTTTGTTATTTTAAGTATTTAGATCATATTTTTACTGAATAGGATGACGATATTAGAGGTATCCGTGCGGATACATATTAACATGCGGATTAACATATGGATGGGAGGGGGGTGTACATGTCACTGAATGGTTACCATAATTTTGGGACTAACTTAAGTTGAGAGGTCCCTGAAAGGATTTAGAAACATTTAGGGCACACAGATGGTGTAGTAACTAGATAATTGCTCTACCAACCTCGAGGTTGTGACTTCGAATCCGTCTGAAACTCGTGTTTGTTGATTTTTCCTGGCTAGCCGGCCATCGATCCAAAGCTAAACAACTCAACAACTCAACTGATGCATCCTATATAACATTTATTTTCCAGTATTCTCTTTCATCAACGTCATTATGAAATGTGCAATAGGAATTTTTTTGGTATTGTATATGCCAGGTACCTTTCGCAAACTGGCTAGTAGACGCATGTGCGCGCGTGCCCCTGCGCTCACCGACGCGCGCAATCAAACATATGCGTCATTACCTACGAACAGGTGTCCCGTTGTAGATATTATATCTCCAATGCCGCGGTTTAATACGTCTATTCTAAGAAGACAAACATAGTTTTCCTACCCGTCGCCATCGGCCATAATTATCACGTGACACGAGTCTGACCCGAGAAAAGAAAAGATAATTTAGATCCGGTATTCAGCGACGATTTTCTGGCTTAGTGTCGGTTCTATAACAAAGCGAATCTGGAGAGAATTTGTCGCAGCTATCGTCCACTGTCTAACGTGATATAGTAGCGGCTTTGTTGATTAAGTTTACATTATGTCTTACAGAAACGAAAATAAAGCTTTTGTTTAATTAGCCAATATAGATAATCTGTTTGTTAACTCCTGGGCTCAGTTCAGTTCATTCCTGCGCTCCGTTTGAGTGTTAGACGTTACACAACCATAACCGGTCGTTTAGCCGCCGAGAAACAAGTAAAAATTTTGGCCGTATTTTATAGATATGTTTTTCTTAATTTATGTATGCGATAACATATTTCAGCTAAACCGCAGAATAACGTTCGCGTTGGACCAATTTGGTTTTTAATTTACGATTCCATGTCCCTCTTTCCTGTTATTATAATTAATTATCATATTAATATTTTTTGAAGATCCCATTTATGTAGTTGCCAATTTCAGGCTGAAGTGTGTTCTGCTTACAGCTATAACGTGTTTTCAAATAGCCACAAAAGCGACTGGAAATATACTTTTTTCTGGCATTAAAACTGACCCAGTTCTTTTAGTTCTGTGGCTGTTTTACCACCTAGAAACCGCAAAGGTCGACACATCCGGAAACATGCTCTCTACACTTTCTCCGGGTAAACAGAGCCACGTGGCCGTGTAAATAAACATGTCTGGGCACGTCTATGGATCGGTCCATTCGAGCCAGCCAATAGGGGTGTCCGTTTTCTAGGTGAGTGTATTGCGGGAAAGAAACGGTGAAAATATTGTAATCATCCGCCACTATGGATAGAAAATAAAATCTATAGACTATATTAATGTAAATGTGTTCAATAAATTGCCAAATAAAAACATTTCGGCGGCGCCAAATAGAGTCGCCACCCATCAAAAGTGGACCTCTCGCTAGGCAAGGCTCTATAACCACGATCCCATAAGGCTTTGCCCTGCTTACGTCGGGGAATTCCCAAACAACATGTCTGAGCTTGTCGAAAACGTCGAGCGGACGTCAAACGTCGCTGAATCAATCAAATAGGCGCGAAATTCGGACGTAAGTTTATCTTTTTGCCGTGCATTAGTACTATTGAAGTATCTTAAGTTGAAGTATTTCGTTTGCTCGCTCTAAAACGAGCCATAACCACAGCCGGCTTTGTTTGTTTTCAATCCGTTGACCGGTTCTCAAACACACCCCTCCGACAGTCTTGCCGTATGTTAGCGCGCTGTCAGTGATTATGCGCTCAATTTCTTAAATATTTGTTAACTTTCGCTGCCGACAGGAGAAAGTGGCCGATTATTGACCGCCCGAAGAGGCCTATCTTATCTAGGAACCGGTCGCATCTTCATCTGTGTTATAGTATTAGGTGAGTTATGTATTACGTTGTTTTCGTTGCTCGTGTTGTTGTTGTTTTATCGTGATAACTCAACTAACGGGTTGCTCGTAACGCGCTATCAATGATGCTAACAATATAACATGGTTGTTAGTGTTTAATCTTCCTGTCTCTGGTAAATGTAAATATAAACATATAGGGGGGGGGGGGATTTACTGAGAATAACATCAGCTTACGCAATATGTATCAACTATTTCACCAATCTCTGGAAGTGGGTGTGGTGGTGGACGTGATTAGATAACAGGACAAGGTCATCTCAATGACGATATTCCTAAGTTAGCCTACCCCCTCTCCAGTTTGCTCAATTTTGTTAACGATCTCGCCTTATAATACCCATTTGAAGTACTGGAAAATTGAGGGGACTCGACCCTCCATAATCCACCTATTTCCCCCCACCACCCTTCCCTAGTCAATCTAGTTAATAAGGATGGACTCTTTTATCGGAGCGTCCATGGGCTAGACCCAGTGAGTTGGCTGATCCAATTATAAATGGCATTCATAGTGCTAAGTGACTAAGATCCCCCCCCAAGACATTCTGCGATCCCTTGGGCCCTCTAGAATCATCAAAAGGATCTGCCTCTAGTCATAGGGCTCAAATGGTGACCGTGTCCAGCACAGACGTCAATGGAATTAAACGGAAGGACGTTCTTCTGTGGTCACCTGTGGGCAAACCGCTTAACTAAATGGGCCAAGGAATCTCCGAAGGGAAATATGTGAAGTCACACATGAAACGCTCTTCGGTCGTATAAGTTATAGCCTCGATTTCAACGGCGGTGCTATCGTTTTGTGGCCAATGGCCTATAACCGGAATCACTGCCGCCCTGGGAGGAGTAGCATATCCTGTACTCCGTATGTGTGACGGACTGGTTCACGTGGTCAAAGGTCCAAAGTCAAAAATAAGTGCCATAGTACACAACCTGATATTTAAAGGGACATCATGGGGCCCCTTCGTGGTCTAATTGGTAGCGCATTGGACCACAGATCACTACCACCTGAGTTCGAATCTCGGCGTGGGCATATCTGAAGGGTGTTTCATCTTTGACTTCGCTTCATTACTTTTGGAGGTCGCTCGGCCCATTTAGACTACCATGTGCACAAAAGTGGCCGTCATAATATGAACAACACCTGAACTGACTTATGGTAGCTCAGTAGGTACCGTGGTCGGCCAGAAATCGGCAGGTTCTAGGTTTTAATCCATCTACCGACTGGTTGAGTGCCAGATGATGGCACACTTTTTTAAGCTAAATGGGCCGAGTGACCTCGAAAGAATGGATGGATGGTTGATGTTTACGGCCACGTTTGTTCACAAGGTAGGCTAAATGGGCCGAGTGACCTCCAAAGATGATGAGGCGAAGTGAAAGATGAAACACCTTTCAAGCAAACCCTGGATGTGATTTAAATCCCGGCCTTAGAGGTTTATGGCCAACTGCTCTACTGATATACCCTGAAGACTCCCCCCCCCCCAATAGTAGACTTGATGACATTATCGAATTTTACAGGTCCATCACAAAATGGGGGGTGTGGGGGGGGGGGGTGGAGATGAAGCGGAGTGTAGGCTAACCAATATGGCCGTCAGCACTAACAGTATTTTTACAATAATAGCTCGATTTCGACCTATAAACCCCCAAAAAAATATACAATTAATTTATTTTTTAAATACAAGATGTTGTCTATAGATCAATTTCTGCCACCGATATATAAATGTCTAAACACGTGTGTGCCTTGTCTAGTATGAGTGATTCAACGTACCTGTTCCCCCCCACGTGGCATTGCGTCACCTATAAGACACAGAGCTCTAACTCAGCGCGGATGTGTGACACGCCCTGTCCCTCACACAAAAAATTAGTGAGTGAGTGAGTGAGTGAGTGAGTGAGTGAGTGAGTGAGTGAGTGAGTGAGTGAGTGAGTGAGTGAGTGAGTGAGTGAGTGAGTGAGTGAGTGAGTGAGTGAGTGAGTGGCATAACGGGATTGTTTAGTGACCTAAATCACAGACCGTCGAGTGTTGTTGTGTTATCGTTTAGAACTTTCGTCAGTGGGATATCTATTATGACTATCACTATCTATGACTACTACCACTAGCCTCGGGATATGTGTATCTGATGGCCCCTAGGACCGACTACCTGACTAATAATGACTACTACCAGCTTCAGACAGTCTGTGTAGGTTAGGTACAGGGTCGGTGTGAATGGATGAGTCATCACTAGAGTAAAACCCTTACTGAAGTTGATACTACTGGTTGTCTGTCCGTCTGTCTGTCCGTTTGTCATCAATGGAATCACTGTCTCTCTCTCGCACATACACACACACACGCGCGCGCGCGCGCAGGCAGGCAGGCAGGCATACGCTATGTGAGTAAAATGCATCTTTCAACCACCCTTCCCCCAGTTATTAGTCTGTTAGTGCGCGCGTGCGCCGACGAGCATCTCTTCATTACAGTTGACCTTGTCTCCATCTGTGTCATATAGGCGTTCTCCAAACGCCAGACACACCTGTGAAAGTTCACTTTTCGGTGGAACAATTAACATTACTCATCGTCCATCTATCTATATACCCGTGATCAGCCAATCACCATCCGCCTACTACCAGTCAACTCCGGTCTGTGCTCTAATAACGCCACCCATTGGTCAGTCAGTTAGACGGGCTTTATGACTAAAGGTAAACATCGATGAGTCATCAATGACCCAATTTGACTCTTCCAACTGGCATTCCATTCAGAGGGACGCATCAGATCGCTAGTATCGGCATTATGCAATTATCCCTGGAGATTAAAAAAACCCTACATTTTATTGTTATTGGTGTATGGTTGTGTTATCGGTGCTCGGTGATGTTATTGGTGCACGGCGGTATTGCTCCATTGCTTTAAGTTGATGCTTAAATGGTAAGTTAAACAGTTTATCACCACGTGGTGTTTATTATTTAGCTGATTATCAACAATTGTGAGGTGTCTCTGTGCTGGCCATTTTGGGGTTTAAAGGTGTGCTTGTGTCCGTGTGTGTGTCGGTGTGTGTGTGTGTGCATGCGTGCGTGCGTGTTCAGTATGATTTCATGTACATATAGTAAATCGCGTGTGATTGTATGGATAAATTGAGGATGAAGATGTATCGTCGCGTGTACGCGAGTTGCCTCGCGTCTCCGTGTATAACGACATGTTTGAATTGCATGTGTATGTATGTCTTGGTCTTAGGCTGCATGGGCACAATTTGCCTGCGTACTCAATGAGTTTTATGTAGGCCGCCCATATGTATGTGTGCGCGCGCGTGTGTGCGTGCGGCGCGCGCGGATGTGTGTGTTGCAGTTTAATATAAAGCACGAGCACATACAAACAAGAACCGTTATTACAAATTCAGGGGAATGAATCCACAACAACGACTGTTCATGTATTTGAAGTGCGTTTTTATACCGTAATGCATGTATATCACGATTAGATCATCTGAACGATTCATCGGGAAACTTTTCACTCTGTGACAACTCGCGTCTCATCCAGGGTTTTTGTAAATCATACTCACTAATAAGTATGAGTAAGTATGCGTGTGTGCACGCGCGCACGTGCGTACGCGCGCGTGTGTGTAACAGCGTGACAAAGTACACCTGTGATAGTCCACCTGTTGTAACATTACTCACAGAAGTGATTAGATGTTAGGCACGTTTACCTACATATCCACGAGTCAGCATTTTGTTTGTATGTAAACAAAGTCTTAAAGCCAAACGAACTAACTGGATATTTTTATGTCCAGGCAACAAAAAGGCGGGAAACAGATGAGAAAATACGAACAGACGCTTCTTTTTCAATCGGACTCCAAGGGCATATATATATATATATATATATATATATAGTTTTGTTACGTTTGATTTTCTAATCGTCCAGGGTCGACATAAAATAATGACGTAAGCTGCCTGTGTGCCCGGAGGTGTAAACAATGATTAGAGTGCAGACATTACTTCTAGGAAGTGTACTCCCTTTAAGTAAATAGTAGCTAGTTAATTTATTTTTGAAGATATATGGCCGTTATTTGATGGTGTGGTTTTTTTTTTTTCCTTTTTCGGTATAATAAGGGTTTGAGTTTTCCACGTCTGTAATCCGATTTTATCTAGCCACTGTTAATTACGCTGTCCTGGGAGGTCGATGTTGCGGAAAGTGACAGGAGATGTGCCATTTACATCCGTCTTCGCTTTGTTCTTCGTTTCGGCGCTGCACGCGCGAGGCATAGACGCGCACGAGGCCGTCCGCTCGCGCGCATCTATGCGTGGCATCTCAAACGCCACGATGAATGGCCTCAATTTTTGTCGATGCGTGGTCGAACGAACGCAGTCGTCCCAATCCAGAGCTTACAAATAGCCGGGATCTATTTTATTTCCCCTTTCTTGCAGAAAATGTTCGACCCAACAAACACCATTCGCTTGTCGGATGACATCGGCCCAGTTGAGGCAGGCGAACCTGCCGAATTGACCCCTCTCCTCAGGCCGGACTGCCAACCTCCTGCACAGTCGTTCTTGCCCGCCGAAGACATAGAAGAGTATTTTGAGTCAGTGGAAAAGAGCTCACTGGAATTACTGGAAATAACTGCACCCGCAAGTACGTTCGAGGAACAGAATTCTCCATGCTTCGGACGAACTACTCCTCTCCTGTACGAGGAAGACGGTGGTGCCTCCACCGACGTCATGGAATTCGATGACCCCCTTGCGGACTGTAAGAGTGATGCCGACTTTTGTCCAGACTTCCAACAACTGGTGAGTATATATATATATATATATATATATATATATATCGATGTCGCACGTCTATTATTTTTAAAATGAACAATATGCCTGAAGGGATGATGCAATAGGCGTTTTCATCTAGTGAGTGACTATGTTTTACTGGCGTTGAGCCAATTCTTCGGTCTTCGGTCATAACGTGACAAATATTATAAATAATTATATATCTTTGAACGTTATGATTGCAAATACGTCACACGTATTCTGAATTACATTTATTTAAGTTGATAAAATAAACAATGTACGAACTTAAACTAATATGTCAACAAAACAAATGAGTGCAGCCACCTATTGTCATTGCGGCCCCTTCGATAACTGATTTATAATTAAATAGTTAAAGCAATCTTCCCTCTTAGAAAATGAGTAGCACTGCTAAATCTACTGACACAAAACAATACAATTGTATAATAATATGGTATAATATTTGTACACAGGGGATAATGGCCACCTCAACTGATGAAAACGCTATAACTAGTTTAATTTCATCTGATGAGCCACAAGTTACCGATGCTGACGGTGATGACAACCCTGCTCCATCCGATCCCGAACCAACGAAGTCTGCCATCAATGACAAATTACGTCGTTCTATCGAGACACGTCGGAAGAAATCGGGATTAGCAGAAATCAAAGTGGAATGGAAGGAATCTGAACCGGAAATGGTACGTTATGATATCGTCTGCGCCAGTTCCCGCCAAAAATATCTATTTAAAATAACGTATGTTTTTACTGTGATCGGATATTCGGTTCGCACAGACAACATTAATTTATTGTTATCTAGAAACTGAGCGGGTTTTAAAAAGATAATACGCCCGTTTACCTATCTTAACATATATGAGCTACTTCAGTACCGTAGCCCGTGTTGTAGAATGTAGTGCGCTTGACTCCAGAAATCTGACCACGCGGTTCTGTGCGGTGTTTCGTTGTTCACTTACGCCTTATTACGTGGCCTATTTAGCCAGCAAACTACAGAAAGGTAGCCCAAAACATTGAGGTTTGATGTTTACATTGCTCAGATGGGCGATAATCGAAGCACTATAAGTAGTAATACGACCATCATTATAGGTACGGTCTAATTAATGTCTCGTTATTTTTAAACAGCGGACGGAGCTGGAAAAGCTGCGACTTGAACGTCGTCGAGAGAGTAACAGAAGAGCTGCCGCTAAATCAAGGATTAAGAAAAGGGAGGAAAGCGAAAATAAGAAAAAGGTTAGAATGTCAACAAGTTGAAATGAAATAGAGTTTGATTAAAGGGTAACACTAGACTAATTTAAGTCAAATAATACCAGTAACAGTTCTGTCTTTATGGTCTCTCTCCTTCTCTAAGAGAGAGAGAGAGAGGTGACGGGGAGGGTGGATGTGAGGTGTTTTTCGGCTTTAATATTACAGACAACATGAGGAATGTGTTAATAATTCTTATTAAAGTTTATTATGGGCCTTCCTATTGCGCAGTGGTTAGAACAATGTTCTCTGCAACAATGTTCTGTTCTGTGCAACAAACTTTCATATGAGGATTCAAAACCCAACTATTGCCCGTGTCTGAGGGATATTTACGCAAGGAGTTACCCCAGGCCATATGTCTCTGGTGTGACCAGTGTTAAATTTAAATAAAACACTCTCTCATTCACCCACTCCCTAATATGATGAATATGAGATTTTAGTAGTTTAGATTTTCTTATACGCTGACAGACATGTTTACTTTTACATATGTTCACAGTTTATGAACGATCTGATCGCAGAGAATAAGACACTCAGAAGGCAGCTGGAGAGATGCAGGGCTTTTCTCAGACATCATCTGGAGACGTGCAGAGATCGTGAAAGTCTAAGGGATGTCCTGCGCGATGTTCATTAATGTTGTTGATGTTGTCAAGATGTTTATGGCATTTAAGAATGGATTTTTTGTGTTTATATTTCTGTGTACGTCCCATTTACGGGGACTGCAATATTTTATGTGTGTTCTGTTGTTGGAAGCCGCTCAATGAGTAAGCTTTAGGGTATTACGTTCTCCAATAGAATTGGGGAATGTCATCATGACAGACTTGTTATTGGGAGATGTCCTTTGACGAATATCTCAGAATGTCTATGTCTCTCTGCAGAGGATTGTTTTGTTGTCTCACATGTTGACGTTATGATGCATTTCCATTAGTCTCGGTAACCCGTTACTGGGCCGGGTCAGAGGCCCTGCCCTGGTTGTAAGGTCTTTGGCAAAATTCATCCTGAACGGTATCCTTCCACAAATTAGTCACTTAAGCGTTGAGCCACAGAACTCTTTCAGGATAGGAGTTTGGTTTGTCTTAGATATGTTTACCTCATAATCTTGTGTTGATCATCGGATTATGCAAATGTGATTTATTCATTGGTGTACATAATGCATGAAGTGTGCAATATCACTTAATGGTTTCTCAAGTCTTACTGGGAGAAATTTGTTTGGACAATTTAACTCTGCATTGGATGCAGTCTCTCTCATTTGGATCGCTGTGAGTGACCAATTAAATTGGATAGATGAATGACACCTGGAAGCCCATATGTTTTGTATATAATTACATTATTAACACCACACCTGATGGATATAGTTTGCCTCATTGTGCCAATGTAGTTTTTTATTTGTCACAGTTTGAGGCTTACATTTCTATAACGTTTACTACTTTGTTTAAATAAACACACACACACACCATTCTCCTTGTTTTACAAACAGAGGTCACAAGACATTTATAGATTCAGTTAAGCAAGATTGTTGTCTGTGTCCTTGCCCTTTGTGGAAATGAATTTTGGCGTGCAAAGGGGTGGATACACTTGTCATTGTGGGTGACTGAATTACCAGAACTTGTTTTCCTTTTTCATTGCAGACTTGCATTCCGTCTTGGTGAAGTATGCCAAGCATATTTCTGCATTCAGCTGGTTGTAATTATCAATGAGGGCAGGGAAATTCGTTTAATATCTTCGTCTCTGGCATTTTTAACTGTTTTCACAATTGAACACATTCATTGTGCCTGTTTAGCCAGAAATGGTCAAGTTTACATTTTGCAGAACTCCGATTGGTCGATGCTGTATTTTGAAAACTGCATCATGTATATTTTGTATATTCATCCGGGGTTTCCCGTTATATTTCTCGCAGTATCTCACTCCCCTCACTGAATTGTCATACACAGCTATTTTGTACATGTATTTTGATGTAACCATTACGATAGGAATCTGTGAAGATCTTGATTCCTAATAATCACATCCATTCAGTAGTTGTACACATTCTTTTTATGTATGTCTAGCCTGGAAGGTTCGAGTTTAAGTTTTGAAGAACTCGGGTTGGCAGGTCGATTCTGATGAGGGTTCCTAATTTGTCAGAGGAGTTGTTATTGTGAAGAATAATTCATTTGGGAACTTGTTAATGTTTTTTATATTGTTTTTTTTAAATATATATATATATATATATATATATATATATAAGGATGTGTTCTTACTGCTGAAGATGCAATCACTTTGTAAATAAAACTAGTTATTAATATTATGGTTCATACTTTGGTAACTTGTACATATATATATACACACACACACACACAAACGCAGAGGAGGGGGAGGGTTGGAGATATTTGGATTTTAACCAAACCATATCTGACATGCATTACCTTATAAAAAGTAAATTTTGGTCTCAAAATAAAATAATATTTATAGAAAACTAGAACATTTTAATATTAACCAGTTATATATTATTAGTCATGTGTAGAGTTTTCTATTAAGAACAAAAAGCATATTCAGAATAGTATATATTGCATAAGAAATTATTTATTTTATTAGTTTCATTCATTAATATGAAGATATGTTATAAACAGGATTAATGCCAAAATATGACCTCCAGCCACACTTGATTAAAATTTATTTTTACACCAAACATTTTTTATTAAGCCAATATATCAGAACATAGTTGTCTTGTGTAATATTATCTCACCTGATTTTCTAATCTACAATCATTCATTTTACCCTAGTTCCCTCACTGATTCGGTGCTCCCATAGCAAAGTCAGTGGGGTGCTGCACTACAGACCTCGAGCTTGATGTTGGAATGGCAGTTTTAGCTGTGTGGGATGACTGATCCTTTAATAAAAAGCTTGGTCAGGTGTAACTAAAAACCAAAGTACCTATCCTTGCACGTATGACTGACTGACTGACTCACTTATTCACTCCAATGGCTGGTATATCTATTGCTGACCTCCCTCTATGGTTATATAATTATAGAAATATGATCTATGTATATTGTATGTTATGGTGGTTCAGTGGTAAATGTGGTCGATTATAATATGGGAGTTTCATGGTTTGAATCTTCCAACATGCTAGTAATATTTATGCGTATGGCCAGGTTAGTGTCTGACTTAGCCACAACTAGCTACCTGGTGAGCTGTCCATGTAATGTGTGTGTATACATGAGTGTGTGTTTGTGAAATGTAAGCATTGTTGTTTTACGGCCACTTTTGTGCTAAACGAGTCGAGTAACCCTCAAAATTACTAACGCCTCCAGATATAACCCGGTTTGAACTCACGTCTTTGATGTCTGTGACCAACTGCGCTATCAGTCAGCCAAATGAGGAGATGACCAGATCTCCTGGACTATTGTCGATTATGAACCTACAGCTGGCAGCCAGTAACACTATGACGACGACACTGTATAGATAATCTATCTGCAGCAATTCAACAGTCAGGCCATCATTTATCATCATTGATCATCACTGATTATCATCATCATCATAAAATGAAAGCGCTATGATATTTTTATTGAATCTCGAAATGGAATGGAGTCTGTCTTCAGCTGCCAAATTCTACCAATCTCCCTCCATGGCCAGCATATAAAAAAACTGCTGCCCCTTCTACTACAAGTTTGATCATTTCGGCGGGAGGAGGAGGGACACGAAATAAAAATTATTTGTGATATTTTAATATATACTCGTTCTTCATAATTAAAACGTTATGGGACCGTTGTGATTGTCTACTGAAATTTTCTCTCACTTTTAATAAACAACAGATACATGAAAGATGGTGATGATAGGTCACTGTGGTATCCCTGCGCGCATGAAATAGTGCTAAAAAAACCTGGAATGGTCAGAAAGTCGGCGACGTTTTTAGGCTGCACAGGCAAAATTGTTGGAGAGTGAAAGAAATAACACGGGATTGTCGTGAAAAATCTGATATACTCAGATAGTAACAACCCTCTGGATATTTCGGCTTTATCTTTTGGCGTGGCTTCCTTGTGAGGTGTTTGTGTGTGTGAAGGGGGGGGGGGCGACAGGTTTGAACAACAGTCGGAAATCAGTTTTATTGAGTGTGTTACTGCGGCTTCGTGATCTTGGATCGTGTGATTAAACAAATCAAATCGTACTTCCGGAATGCTTCCCAGCAAATCTGACTGGAGTACACCTGCACCGAGTACTCGGTATTCACGCGCTAACGGAAACAAAATGGCTGTTATGCGGCGATGTAACTAGCGTGAGATCTAATGTGCAAGGTTAACAACATTTTAAAGCTGTTGAGTTTAGTGTTTTATTGATTAAAACATCTTAATTGAGGTAACACATCCAGAACTCACGTCCATGTAGTTTTCATTAACGATCAGTAATTAACCTTGTACTAAGCGATCATTAGGAACCAATATGTAGTGTGTGTGTGTGTGTGTGTATGTGTGTGTGCTCATCTAGTAGGCGTGCTACCATTCACGTTGACTCTGTGATGGTAACTGTTTGCTTGACCTCTGTATCGTCTAAGTGGGAAGGAGGATGTTTCATCCTTATTGATCAATTTATTGATCAATTATAATTTTCCGAGATTGTCCGGCCTAGTTAGATTAGGGTTCGTCCAGAAATGCGAGTAAAGCACCAGAATAAAGAAGCTGCTATGGATTCTTTTGGTCTTGAATTATTCGCTAAATTATTTCAGCCGAATCAAACACGATGATGCGCTCGTTGATGATGATGCGCTGGTTCGGCGTGCGCTAATCTAGATTTAATCCCCCCCCCCACACACACACACACACGACTCCCTAGGCATTAACGCCAAGAAAATAATCCATGCTTCCTACAAACGCTCGATAAGGATGCAGTGAGTATTCTATTTAACTAATCAAAGTAATAGCTTCATTTAGGTGCTGAAATTAACTGTTTTATAAGTACGCGAAGTGCGTGTAAATAACGATAACGTCACAACAACAACACTACGGAAATGAACATAAGCTGGCTCTATCCAATAGGGGACATCCAGGGGCATGTACCCCAAAGTTCAACAGCAACAACAACAACAATGTAAATGTTGCTGCTCTACGGCCGCTTTTGTGCACACGGTAGGTTCAATGGACCGAGTGGCCTCCAGGGGTGATGAGGCGACGTGAATGATGAAACACCGCTCAGACATATCCCAAACTGTGTTTGAACCCAGGTGCTAGAGATCGATGGCCAACCGGGCTACCAATTAATCCATGGTGAGTATGTATCTAATTATCTGAACAGTGATGATTGATGTTTTACTGCCACTTTTGTGCACACGGCGGACTAAATGGGCCGAGCGACCTCCAAAGGTAATGAAGCGAAGTCAAAGATGAAACAACCTTCAGATATGTCCATGCACGCCAAGATTCGAACACTGGTAGTAGTGATCCGTGATCCAACGCGCTACGGCTAGACCATAGAGATCTGAACAGCTCAAGCATGTGTACTACAAGTAACAATAAATATTTGTTTTTTCAGAAGTCAACACCAGGTGGCTGTGCCCAATAGGTGAGAGGCAGGGGTCTCTACCCCAGACTTCAACACAAAAAATGTTTTTTATAAATATATGTGCCACAAGTTACACTGAAGGGTTTTCATTTTGGTCTAAACATATTTACGCTGAATTTATTGGTCAGGTCATCTTTATTTCCGGGGAACTTGGAGGCCTTTGGTCCCTTGCCAACATTTCCAGCACCAGAACCGCTGGTCTTTTATCGGCGTTCCCGTAGCACAACTATTAGCGTACCACATTTTAGACAGTAAAGTCATGATATTGAATCCCCTTATTAATAGTGCTTGTCGGATGTTTCATTATGTAATAAATGGCTTCCTGCCTGCCCCGCCTTTCGGATTACACAGTGCCCTGGTGAATCGTCCTGACATTGCATTCACAATTCGTGATTATTTTACCTTTTAACACACACACACACAAACGTGTGCGCGCACAAACAGACACACGCACATAGAGAGAGAGAGAGAGAGAGAGAGAGAGAGCTAAACAGCTAAAGCAATTTTCCCCCTGTTGTAAACAAGAACTTCTATTAACAACAACGAACGGCAAACGCTGTCCAGTTCCGGTTCCTAGACTGTTTCACGGCGGTGCACCGCGCTCACTCGGCCAGTTTTTGCGGCGCGATTAATCTGTGTCCAGAACAGCGCCAGGCCGAGGCGGCAGCGATCCGGAAGAGACATGGATTAGTTGGTGTTTGTGTAAACCTGGCCCCAGCCAGTTGACATGCAGCCATCAACATGATGTCTAATTGTCAGCAACCTTTCACCGTCTGTTAACGCTTCACGCGAGCTCTTGTTTCTATGGTTGACCGTTCGGGTCAAACGTAGCTTGCCGCGTAGACGCGCATATTTTAATTTAATACGCTTGTTAACAAAATCACACGCAGATTTGTCCGATCACTGTTCGTTTTATTTTAACCCAGTTTATCAACGACACGACATAACTGATAAACGCTGGCGTATAATTGTTCTAACACCCGTGTATCAATTACTCCGTGTCATTCGATGAAGGTATCAGTCGACAATAAACAGATGCTATCGTAAACAATAATTCCAACTTGGAAGAAGTACCCCCTCTATTGTGTTGACAGCCGTTTCTATTGTATACAACTGATCTATCCCACAAAAGAGCGTTCAGTCGGTTTTGTCGGGCAGTTGTGGGTAGATGATTGAATCTTGACAGGGTGTTGGTGAAGTTGTTAATATTTGTGCTCCGTTTATCCACCTGTATACATTACCTATAAGACTATCACAGTTATTCCCGAGATCTAACAGACATTTAAAGAAAACAGAAGATTCTAAAACGATTGCGTGGATGCCACCGAAAAAAAGAGAACTAGTTGTTTTGCTAAATTGTAGAGATCTATATTATAATTATAATTTGGTAGCCAGAGAGTTACTTGGATTATGGTTCACTAACTGGTTTAGATTGCTATTTACAGGCGTTCAACCTGTGTTCATTTATCTTTTTATTTCTGCCTTAATCACTTATCTGAGATGTACTATTAATATCTCATAAATCATAGTCTTGGTCTTGACTGTGAAGTCTTGTCAGCACGTGGTATCAGCCTAGTCCTCTTTGTTTGTAGTTTTTCTATCCCACATCTGTAGTTCCTCTATCATTCGCCAGATGGCGAATGCGAACTGAGTCTATTAGTGCATGTTTGTTGCACGTTGCTTAAATTATTTAGGACGCGAATTTAAAAATAATTTCCTATTGCTCGTTTCTTTTTACAATTTTAAATCCGCGTTTCATACTATGCGCAAGCAGGGCTCCCCGATAGTACAGTGATTAGAGCGCTGTCCTATAAAACCTCCAGGTCAGGGTTCGGATATGTCCCATATCTCTCGCTCTACGTGTGCCAGCTCACTCACCTACTTACTCATACTGCGCTCGGATGTCTAAATAATATATTCTAACCCGAATGGCTAACCATAGATATCGGTCGTCTAAAACACGTTCATCGTTTTGACTGGGTTAGCTCCATATTAAAGTGCCGGTATGTAAACTGATAGGTTCCTTGTTCGAATATACCCACCAACTGATCGAGTCGGCGGCAATAAATCAGTATCTGGCTGATAGCATGATAGTGTAATATCCTGATACTGTGACATGGTGATACTGGCGTAATGGAGGTCAGGATTTTATTTTGGGCATCGGGTTTTACAGGGGTAGGACTGTGCCTAGCCGGACATCTTAGCCACTGCGGGGGCATTCACACACGCACACACACACACGCACGCGCGCGTTTTCCGGTAAACGATCTGGTAAACGGCTTAAAAACATAAACATCGCCGGTTTGTTGTCTTCGGGATCGCTATCTGACATCTGATTGGCCAAGAATCGCGGCGTCCCGAGCGAACTGCCGACGTCCGCCTTAATTGCGGCGATATTTCCTAGACATTTCGGCAGACGACCCGCTGTTGCCGACACATTTACTTTAATAGTACATTAAGGACGGGTCGACTAAACTATTAACCAGATGGCGCCACCGGCTCGGCGGCGAAATGCCTGCCAACTTTGACCATGAATCATTTCGCTGCCACCAAATGAAGCGTGCGGGCGCTCCGCTAGCTGGCGCCACGTTACGGGAGAGCGGATTGTAAATTGGCGCTGGCCGCCGAACGTTCGTATACAAAGTGGATACGACGTGCTGGCGGCGGCATTCGAGTTATGCGAGGAGACTGGACGCTTATCTGTCTAGCTGGGGCCCTGGTGTCATCTCCACTTATCTGCCCGACAGCTATCTGGCCAGACATTCCTCACCTCGGCTGTCCGACAACCTGTCCGGATCGCCGAAGCCCGCTCCGGAATCAGCACGCCCCTCGTGCACCGCCCGGGGGGGATATTACCACCTGCCCCCGTAGACGCTGAGACGGGATGCGCTCCTTGAAGCAATCATTGCTAGACAGCGCTCCAGAACGGCTGACGCCTCGCTATGATGATGATGTTGATCCGGAGACTCACCGTTCGGGATCACGAGGTCCAGATTCGTCCCTTAGGTACGGAGAACCGGAATTACTAGCCTGGGCCTCCGCGAGGCTCAGCACTAAACCTGGTGATTAGTTAATCCAAACAATATATATATATATATATATATATATATATGGGGGCGCAGTTCCTGAATTGTTCCGGGCAAAGCTGCCCACGAGACACTATCCTGATGAGGTCACAAAAATTCATCCGTTTTATTTTTGGCAGCAAGAAATATTATCAACCACGTGATCATCTACTGTTATTAATATTACTACTACTACTACTGCCACCACCAGTATTATTAATGTAAATTTTATATAACATTTAACCATCAGTGGAGGAGATAGTCTAAGGACTTATAATGTTGTCTTGTTGTATACAGTGTTTCAATGGCTGAAGTCTGCAATCCGAAAATTCTTTGGCCACTAGAGAAGTATATTATAGTTCACGCCATTAGTCATTGAACGAACTAACTGTCATTTTGTTGGCGGCGGCAGAGGTCATCGTCTGCTTTCTGTATCGTCTGCTCCAAATATTGCCTGCTTCAGATAGCGCCTGCTACAAATATCGTCTGCTACACGTGAACAGCAACCGGATCAGCACCGAATCGCTTCAACCGTCGATATGGGATAACGGAAATGAACGGATGCCCGGTGTGAGAAAGCGGAAACGAGGCCATCGTCATCGATGATGATCTGGATTGAGATATCTGGATCACCGTCGACCTAAAAATGTCGATGGTATGCCAGCGGTTCATTGAGATCTTGCCAGATGCACGCCCACACTACTCTAAAGGTGAAAAACGCCTAGGTTGCGCTGGTGTGTGTGTGTGTGTGTGTGTGTGTGAACGAACGGGACCCAGTCATCTCGGCCGGCACAGTTCGATATGGAGCCATCCCACTTGCGCAGGGATCAACATAAAATACCAAATATCCGTAGTTCGTACGCCCCGGATCGCCCGGAATTCGAACACCTACTGGATGGTGTCCAAATAGCCAGAGAACTATGTGCCGGGGTAATAAATCAAACGATCTTTAATAATCGGTAAGCGTCAAAACGCTCCGAGGCGGGAAAGGAATTTCATTCTGCGAAGATTTACACTTTAACCCCCCCCCCCGTGGGGAGGTTGATTTTACCGATAACCGCTTTGATCCCCCTTAATTACTCCGCCGAGTAAGAGC